>JAHZMW010002267.1:0-12594 GCA_027743745.1 Alloscopus bannaensis | reverse complement strand
AGGGAACTTGGAGGGTATGGAGGGAACTTGGAGGGTATGGAAGGAACTTGGAGGGTATGGAGGGAACTTGGAGGGTATGGAAGGAACTTGGAGGGTATGGAGGGAACTTGGAGGGTATAGAGGGAATGAAAAAATATTATGATGAGATATATTAATATGTAATACCCATTCAAACTATTGTGTTTGAATCTGGATCGATCTAGAATACGAGAACATACAATTTCCGTTATTGAATCAATCGAGTAGTTCGATAAATGCTCGTTATAAGGTATGCTCGATAAGACGCGTATTGAGACTCGAGAAAGGATGCCTACGTGTGTGTAACGACCGGTTGCACATATCATAATCGCAATATTTTTTTGCGTAATGTATTACAATTGCTTCCCATTACACCCTTTCACAACGTGTACATATGTAAAGATAGGAAGCGGGAAATGGAGAGATTTCTCGCAAAAATCTGTGAAGAAAACGATGATTTCTTTATGTGCAGTTTCGTATTCGTATGCAACGTGGTGTGAGGTGGGAACTGAGGTGGAATCACAGATTCTGGGCATCAACGAAGCAGAAATTTTCATTTGAAATGCTCCGCATCCATCTGGAAAAGATGAAATATGATGTTCGAGATCTTTCCAACAAGATAAGAGAAGAGTTGACCGTATTAAGCTCAAGGTCGTAATTAATAGGTTTGGGGCGTAGAGCGGGAAGCAGTGGTGTGGAAACGGGGGTGTAAATGTTGTCCAACTCTCACTTATCTACGCATCTAATTTTTTTACTCATTTTTGTGTAGACGCTTTCCTCGAGTAGCACAGGAAAACAGGATGTTTGCCTGGGAACTTGAGCTGGCTACTTGTTGGTGATACTACAAGTGTTAGGTAGCTTTGCTACTAGCAAAATACCTAACTTTTAAGGTGAGCTTGTCGGACAAGCGGCTTCAACCGAGTTATTTATACGTCTGTCATTCCAGCTCCAGTTCGTAGGCACTACAGAGTGAGATGCACACGGTTGGTTGTTCACATCGGAAGAATTATGTTAAAAATCTGGTCAACAAGCGGATGAGAAAACATGAAACTGAAACAAGAGCTCTAATTTGATATGCGTCTATGCATTTACTTATGGATGTATGTAGGTTTGGTGGTCTTGGGAAAATGCGTTTGGGTTTCGAGGAACGCTTTTGAAGTTGAAAATTAAAAGGGTATCTCATTGACAGGAGTGTGGAAGGTAGATTTTAGTGTCTCTGTAAAAAAGGATTTCAAACAATGTTTCATTTAAGAGTGTTTTGTCTTGTTTTAATTTTGATGAGTCTTCATCTCGCTGAGGTTTACGGAGGTTTGTATTGCATAAAGTTTACATAGATATTATGAAGAGTTTTATGTAGATATGTGTGAAGTTGAATTGAAACTGTGTTTGTAGAATACTGCCCACCTTGTCGAAGCAGGGAATGCCTCAGAAGATGTGCACCAAAGGTTTGGAATTGCGACTGGGCTTGGAATGTGTGGTCTTGTGCTGAAAATTCCTGAAAAGATTACCTTACCTGACCTCAATAAGATTAAGGACAACAGGTGCCTATTTGTTTGTATATATGTAGTAAAGATAATAAATCTGATTATTGTTATATTTTGAACCAAAATTCAGACTCAAAAGCTCACACGAAGAATTTATAGTGAAGGCAAGAAAAACAATTTATTTCAATATTTTCATATATTCTGCCTAAATGTGTCTCAATCAGCGTGAATTTTTAGTTTTGAGAGTTATCATACTATAAGACAATACACTATTCGACAACCTTACTAGGTTCAAGACTTCGGGCTTTTGGAATAAATGAATGTTACATTGTTCACATTTTCGAAAACAAAACACAGCCTGTCATGAAAGCCATGTGAATTAAGAAGAAATCTAACGTGTAAAATAACAACCCAGTCCCATCTAGTAACCAGGTGGCCTTTTTTCTGCCCATGTCAGCTCTCAAAGGCCTCAGATTTCAGCGAAAATCCAGAGGTGAATGGGACAATGCTGGGCACACCGGAAACGGATCACCTGCGGCGTGTAATTTAGAAGATAATTCTATAACATCTAAACTCTGCACAACAAAGACTACCTAGTTTACAGGAGCACTTCCAACCATTACAATAGCAAATGATCAGCACACCTATTTTTGTATTAAAGTGAGCTGTTAATCAACAAATTTTTTAAAAGGTATTCAACATAAAATGCATGCATTTTCCATGTAAGAAATAACAGAATAACCCTTCTTAACGGATTGGGTCCAGAGTTCACTAATACATCAAAATCTGTTTTTCGGGAATTTAAATATTTCTCGAGCTTGTCAACTTACGGAGTGCTTGATATGGAGATAATTGTTTAGGTTAATTAAGGTTAGACTGGGTCAGAGTGATCAGTCATATCAATTATGTCATGGGATAACATTGTTTCACGCAAGTTTAAAAATGTCGCAGATTTATTTAGGTAACTTGCATACCTACATAGGTTCGACAGTGCTCTACACTAAAAGCATGTGGTAATGTTGCGGACCATACCTATAAATAGAACTAAAGCTATATGGAAGACATGAAAAATCGGGTTTAACTTAACAGAGTACCTTTTAACGCTTTGATTTCTGTTTCTGCATCAGATTGATTTTCACATATCTCATTCAATGCCAGCTCTTCGTGCGAATGGTACAAAAATCTGTCACTCATGGAAAATTCGACTCGACAGAAATTCCTCGTGACGGAAAAAAGACTCCATACTCACACCGATGTGACCTACATATCAGTAGCCATTACTCTCAACGATAAGATTTTCTTCACACAATATTCAAACGTAAAGTGTCATCACATCACCATCAATAACAATAACCGCTCCTCCCAAAATACCCAGGTTCTTCACTCGAACTTTTCTGACTTTTCGCATGACAGTTTGAAAACGCCAAATAAAGGGAGAGCTTTGCTGTGTTCGAATTTCGATATTTTCACAAGAGAAAATACAGTGTGGGAGTGAAAGAATGTCGAAATTCTTGGAGAAAATGATGAATTGCCATCTCTTGTTAAAGTGAGCCGAGGAGTATGACACAGCTCTAAAACATTTCCCACCCTTATAAAACAAAAATAGAGCAGAGAACAAAAAAATTGCGGCACAACAAGTCCTTTCTTCCTCACTTGCTGATGACTTTTGACATAATACTCTTCTTGAAGAGTTTATCCATGATGATGTCTACTGCCGTCTTGAGAAATGCTTTTTTTTTGCTAGAAGAGCTCAAACTAGAGCTAATGGCACACAGCGGGGTTGTTGTGGGCCCTGGAATTGTCAGGAAAGGATTTTCCCATGTTCACTGTACAATCACAACTTCACTCCGCATAGCCCTCAGGATATCAACTGGCAAGGAAAAAACGACTTGTTTTACAAAAAAAGTAGTTCTTTTGAATTTTATTGTCTCTCTATGTGTGACAAGAATAAAATAGAAAGTCATCCACGGATCAGGATGACTGGGATCAAGTAGAGAGAAAACGTAGAGAAAAATAGCCTTCCATTGTGTGCATCAAGACCTATTATGTTTCTGCATGATTTGTTGTGTGGCTTTTAAAAATTTTCGGGGACGTTTCCTAATTTACTGTTTAGTCATATAAACATTTAAGCACTACTAAGCGATTCCTTCTAAAAAAGGTGGTTTTAGTCGTACATATTGCCTTTATATGTATTCCTAGTCAAATGTTATGTAAACGTCGATGGTATATGATGTAAGAGATATATTAAGCGTATCTCACTTTATATACATATATCCTCTTTTCTATATAAGTGTACCCTTGTTTGTTGTAACCGGTTACACAAGAGATGAACTGTGGAGCAGTCCGTTGACGAAATCTAAATCCCTTGTTTCTCTTCCAAGAAAACTAATCTACGTGGCCTAAGGTAATTGTACCTTAAAAGACAAGAGTAGTCAATCTCTGCGTATCGCAGGAAGTCAGGAGATTGAGAGAGATCCAAAGCTTGCATTCAAACATTTTCATTAAATCTCGATTCGGAGAAGACAGATATTGCGATACGAAAACGGATGGAAGATTGCTCAAGTAAATACAACTCCACTTCCCTGCACAGACTCATTATCCTGTAGTCTAACGACTTCCATTCATTCTACAAACAGGTTGTGAAGAACAATGTTCAGATTGTTGAAATAATATTAAATTGAAAGTCGATGGAGACGACAGAAACGCCAAAAAAATGTAATACCCATATGGTACTCGGGTAATAATTAGTGCCATTTTTAGGAGTCTGCTCAGAGTGATATAGAAGATGTTTAAGCAATGCAGTTGACAATAATATTTCCTCCAGCCTCCATCTTCGAAAGTCCTCTGTGTAGGAGGACACAAAAGTGAAAGTCGACCTAATAGATTCTTAAAGACGTTTCCAATGCCTATAAGCAATCCAGAGAGATGAAAAGCTATTCTCGTCCACGAACAAAACAACGCAAACACCAGAACGCGTCGTCAACAGGCGGACACACAATGTACTCCGGACCTGTTTTACTTTAATGGAAATAAATGATCTGGAGCTGACTTTTGCCTCTCTTTTCCCTTGTAACTGCCATGTTCAGGAGAAAGCACAAGAGAATATCGAAAAAGAGAGAGAATCCCTCTGCCAACTTTTCCTGATCTCGTTGAGTTCAGTGAAAAAATTGCAAACACACCTGAACCTTGTTATTAGAAAGGTGGTCTCAAGAAAAAACAGAGATGACGGGAGAAAGAAGGAAGATTGGGAGAAAGTGTGGTGAACTAAGCGGCATTTTCTTTGCGCTCGGGTTGACTTGACAGAAAGTTATGTCTGAGTGCCTCCTCTTTTTTTGGGTTGTATCGATTTTTCATGGGGAATTGTCCTCCGTCCTTACCGTCAACCGGTGTTGCATTCTTTTTTTCGGTGTAATCATCGGTTTGCAGCCCTCTAATCATTTACAATAATGCATTAGCCGAAAACTCATCGCGAGTTGCTACGTCGGAAGAAAATCTGTTTTACAAAACGTCTGGGACACAGGTTGTAATAATAGGAATGAATGTAAAGAATTCCACCTGGCTCCTTTGCAGATCGTTGGACAAGCTTAATGTTCGCACTCACGTTTTTAATTCTCATGTCGAGAAAGTTGAATGCACGTGTTGACAACATAATTTAAGAGAGTGTACCTAATGCTCCTCCGAAAAATTCCTGGAGAGTGTAGCAATAAGGAGCGAGATTTTTCTTTATCTGGAGTCTCTCTGTGTATCAATCAATCACTGTCCTGCAAGTAATGATTACACAATTACGTGTCATCGCCGTGATGTTTCCAAGCGCTTGCTTTTTTATCTTGACTTTTTGAAGTGGTGCAGTGCTCTCGAAATTGCGGACAATATTTTTCGGTCAAGAACTGCTCACGTTGAAAGGGCATGGTGTATGGACACGGTGAAGTGGTGGAGCACGTCATTCTAAATAAGTGTAGCAGAACAAAGTGTTAATGTAGCACTTCCAATACTTGATGTGACTTACTAGGGACACTTTTCTATTGTTGATGAATTTGAAAAAAATGGTGATAGACTGATGATACGAGAATGCTATTGTAGTTTGTAAACATTCTCACAAACTTTCTCATAAATGTTCCATTAGCTCGAGCTTGCGCTTGCAAAAATCTGATTTTTTTTTCACGGTCGTACGTACTGGACATTTATGTATACAGGTTTCTAGGAAATTATAGGACCTATTCATATTTCTAGCCGGAATTCCGATTAACAATAAAACAAACGGAGTAACAGATTCTCAACGTTAATGTAATGTTTTGTCAACCTTCTACTTTTGTAACACTTCGAGAGTATCCCTACTGAAAATTACAGATTTCGCAAAAAACCTGCGAATTGGTGATTTAGCGTGTCACATTCGATCTCTGGATACAGTGGAAGCAAGTACATATTATAGCAGCGCTACATATTCGCGATGAAATTCTTTAAGTCAACCTTGGTTTTCTTGGGACTGATTGTAGGGTCGGTTTGGAGTCAAGAAGATGTCTGCAATGTGTACTGCGATGGACGCGATCCGTCATTGGCGAATGGTCCTTTGCGTGACCCTGTCGAAGTCACATTAGGTATAGTGCCCAAACGTACTATATTGCAGACATGTTAAATTTCCCACCCAGTCCCTTTCAAAAGTGGGAAAAAATGGGAAAGTGGGAATAAACGGGAAAAACCGGAAAAATTGGGAAAATGGGAAAAAACTTTAAGATATGACAAACACATTAGTTTTTTTATTTTAAAATATTGTAAAAGTGTTTCTAGATGTTTCGATTAATTGATTCCCACTTTCCCGTTTTACCCACTTTGAGATTGATATTTCCCGCACACTTATTTTTGGGGAAAAACGGGAAAAATTGGTACCTATTATTCCCATTAACATGTCTGCTATGTTGCGCAGGACAGTAATAAATCTTTATAAATAAGTTTACCAACCATCAAAACATGTTTTATCATATGTAGATTCTTCAGGAAAACTATTCCGCTGTGCACACAATAACTATGATTTATGCTATAAAATTTTGGGTCTAAAATGCTTATCTTAATTTTAGGTTCCCGCCGCCTTGTGCTTAGAGTATCTGACGTAGATAATATGGCATTTGGCGTTATTTTAAATGCTCAACCTGGTGACGAAGTTTGGGTGGATAGAACCTTCAATGGAGGTTATCAGTGGTCCAATTGGACAAGAACTGGTGACACAATAGTTCCAGACAACGCTACCCTAGCGCTGACGCCTATGTTTAACATTGACAACCCAACTGACAACAGAATCGGCGCACTTCGAGCTTGTGCTACCCTGGCAACAGAAGACCAAGCTGCTTGCACTTCATGGGCAAGGTGAAGTCCTTCGCATGTCGCCATGACAACCTAGCACTATACTAATGAGTTAAAATGGCACCCGGCTGGCAGAGAAATGAGTTACAAGAAAACTGCATTCGAGTTGGTGTCGCGATTTACTAACAATATCTAGCGGTGTAGCCATATTAACCCGTTAAAAAGTGCTATGTTGTCATGTTAATGTTTTGGTAAAGATCCACTGTCAACTCGGAGACGACGTTAGATGCCGCCGTGACTGCTATGCAAATGTACTATGAACCTTGGCGTGGTACGTGTGTATGAAATGTACAATCCGATGATACGTTACGATATTCAATGGCCAAATACAATAAATTAAATGTCATTTTGGATAAAGGTCTTTGGAGAACAGTGGGATGGTGGAATGGAGCTAATGACATGACTGTTCTTATTGATTACCAATTACTTACAGGTTCAACGTAAGACTTCACTCCTTCTGAAAAATCTTGCATGTATTTCCTGAAAGAAATTAACATACAGATTTGGATGTAATAGTATTATGCTGTTGAGAGTACAAAATACAAACTCAAGATAATTTTTAACTGAAAATTTAAAGCCTGTACAATTTTGCCATCAACAACACCTTCGAACTGAACAAAGGCCTTAACGAGTTTGGCGGCTACAACTTCACCAGTGACTCCATAGATGATTCTTTATGGTGGGGTTTGGCATGGATTAAGGCTTATGATCTCACAGGTAACGTCCTCTATTCTCTAAAAAAATGGCAACTCATCTTGAGTATTTACTTATCCACATTCTCCTTACAGGCGAAACAAAGTATTTGGATATGGCTGCAACCATTGCTGACTACTGCTACCTGTTCCACGACGATGTCTGTGGGGGAGGTATGACAAAATCTTAATATGACGAAATTACAAAAGCAGATACCAGATGTAAAGGCTTACATAGGTTTGACAAAACCGTGATATATGTATATTGTTTATGGTGACTAGGAATCTGGTGGTCTGATCGAAAGGATTACAAAAATGCTATTCCAAACGAGCAATACATTAAACTCAGCGCACAACTTCACAATAGAATCCCCGGTGATACTAAATACCTTGATCAGTCCAGGTAACGGAATTGACTCGAATAAGTGATGATTTTGAATGAAAATTATAACTTCGCATATAACGATGTTCTAAATCCACTGCCAGGAATCTCTGGAACTGGTTCCGCGGTATTGGGATGATCAACGAAGAAAATTTGATTAATGACGGTCTCCACGAGTGTCGGAATAACGGTAAGAACAATTATTTAATTGAAATAATTTAATACAATGACAAAAGCACGTAAAGTCAGTCATTTAAAAAATGATTCTCAATTATCCAGGTCAAGAGACTTGGACCTACAATCAAGGCGTCATTCTTGGAGGACTTGTTGAGCTCTTCATCGCAACTGGAAATCTCACATACATTACAGAAGCTCGATTGATTGCTGACGCCGTCATTAGGAGCACTCACATCAATGATGAATTCGGAATTTTATGGGAGCCTTGCTTCGAAAATGAGCCAGATTGTGGGCCAAATGCACCCTGTTTTAAGGGAATCTTCATTCGCAACTTGGGAGAGCTTGACCGCGTCCTAGAAGACAGGCCTTATACCCCATACATTATGAAGCAGGCTGAATCAATTTACGGGAAAAATCGCAATGCATTGAATCAATACGGATTACTTTGGAGTGGCCCCCTCGACTTTCCAGATGCTTCCAGACAGCAGAGTGCAATTGACGCTTTACTTGCAGCGGAAGTGAGCTTAAAATCCTTTGGCAAAGGATTATGAGTTGGGACCCAAAACTGGTCATTAGGGTAAATAAATCGAATTAATTTACGCAAGACTTTTTTCTGTGGTTCATTACTATAACTGCTGCTTACATATTTGGTGCAAACTTTTGTAAGCGTATCGAATCAATAATAAACAATAATATAAAAAATAAACCGATACATTATCCAATGCTAAAGCAAATTGTTAATTTTATTGCTTATATTTTACATCTTAATTTAATTTGTCGTGTGTACTGTTGCAGTACAACTTTGTTAAATTGCTGCGGTTTTTACTTGTACCTAACAACCCGAGCTTTATAATGGCCGTGGTCAGCATTCGATTTAATTATGTTAGTGATCCGGATGTGGAATTCACTCCTTAGGAGCCGCATATTATTAAAGCAATCGATTCTCTAAAGACTGCGCCAGCACTGCATCATCTATAATTACCATGTGTCTCAGGATGTCTCTAATGTCCTTATCTGTGTGGGGATACATTCATCCGGTGAACTCGAACTAAATTGTTGTCGCAACTGCCATCAGTATGGCTACCATGTCTGAGATAAAACAATCCGGTTGATTATAAGGTCACTTTTTCACGTTTCACTGATTTATACCAGCAATCCAAGGTGGAGAAGCTTGTGACTATTATGTGATACGTAAACCGCAAAGTATCGCATTTTTCCACTTCCTCTCTCATCCACTTTGTAGTCTCTCTGTTTTTTCTGCATTTCTGCCGTGCTCCCTATAAGAATGCTCCATAAATCAGCGTGTAGCCAACGTTGGGATTGTCTCCATTTCTATTAATCCAGTGTAGAAATAAGTGTTTGCCATTTATCAAATGGTTTCGTTGCTTTCCCACCCGCCGTCCCAAACTTTAATCATTTTGCAAAGAGACTTGAAAGAATTTGCATCTTTGATTGATTTACGGCTCTTTGGTTTTAAGACTTGGAACTTACTTCGGGAAAAGTGAAAAAGAGGTGCGAGGCTTCACCCCTTTTGTGCCAGAGACCTAATTTATACTTATTAAATACAACAACGGAAAGAGTTACAGTAAAAATTGGCCCTTTTTGTTAAAAAATAGGTCGCGAAGTGTCTTACAAAATGGTAGACTATTACAGTAACTACTACAATGATTTACTGAATCGACTTCGAGGACGTTTCATCACCAGTCGACGCGACCGGGAAGCTGATGCGGCTTCAGGTACAAAACCCGAATATTTTGTACTTTTTCCGGCATTCCTCTGAACTTAATTTATATTGAAAGTGGGACACATTAGCCTGTCGATCCCACCTTGTATGCACCTTGTATGCACTTCTAGGAATCCATGTAAAATTCATGACGACCTCTTTGCAATCATCGTTTTGTGAAGTTTAGCGAAAACATGATGTGTGAGGACAAATGATTAATATGTATGAGCTGAGACCTGGGAAAATGTAGGGAAATAGAAAAGACTTGTAACAAGCGAACGCTTCAAAATGGCAAAAGACTCTCTGCCTCTATCGTACAAATAAAGATTTTGCTAGTTTTGTACGTGATTCTCGTTTGTTGAATACATCGATATGACTCGAGGGCTTATTAGAAAGGTAAATGAAATTGAGTTTGCATACGAAGTCGAATTCATAAAAGCAGACTACTTAATAATTTTTGCTCATTCAGTCTGGGGCCAGAAACAGTAACAATGGGGGTAATTTTGCGGACTAAAAAAACTTTTATTTCTAATGAATGTTGCAGAAAAATCATAGATCCCAGTCTCATACTCAGTCTCAGGGCTTGTCTGTACACCAAGCTCACTTTTGAATTGTAACCATTTTTAAACGCAAAATATAGTAAAGGCTACTGCATATTCATTATTGATTTGTGTATGAAATTCTCCTCAAATTAGTCACTATATAACTCTACACTGACAAACCCAGCTTGGCTTTGTATTTTCTTTTCGTTCTACTTCACTTCGTGTTGAAAATAAATCTAATAATCTTTTATCTTTAGTTGCATTACAACGAGAAGTTGAGTACAAAAAAAAAAGAAATCTTTATTGAATTTGCTTTCAGAACGCGTTCGCCAGTTATTGAAGGAAAAACGACATATTTTGTTTTATGCTTTCTGCAGTCGAAAATTTGGGTGTGTAACATTGGGCATAGAAAGAATACTAAAAAACCCATCTATCAAACTATCAATGCCTGAACCACACACGTTTTAAGGTGACGCACTATCGGTTCTAAAGGTTGAATATGGTTTATATATCAAAGCTTGACTGAAAAATTTTCAATCGAATAAGCCAACGACTCTTTTGGACAGAAGTCTTGAGATTTGGATAAGAGTTGAAAAATAGTGTTTGTGTCAAGCTATCTAATCAACGTCTAACAAGATACGGATGAAACCACAGGAAAAGAATTTTACAATTGCATACTGATTTGAATCTATTCAGGTTCTCGTTGCATATTATCCAATTTCTTTCTCAACCTTGAGAGCCTTCAAAAGTCAAAGCCTCATTGTAGAAAATGCTCTCGTGTTGGGACACATACGAGTGCACTTATCTTCAAAGCATTTCTATCAATAAAACTCCGATAACATCTGTGTTTGTGTTCAACTGCACAAATAGCAGCGGCTGCGGAAGATGCGGTAGACGCTTCTGCCACCGAGGATGGGCCTAAGCTCCCCTTAAAAATTGGTGCGATGACCTTCTACGCCCGAGAAAATGGGAAAAAGCATCGAACATCAAAGTTCGAGCTGGTGGAGAGAGGCACCCCGATTTTGAGACGAGGACAAAACTTCTATGTTGCCCTAATGTATGCTTCCGATGGAGAGGAAAAGTCTCGGGAATTCGATCCGGAGACGGATCAAGTCAAATTGATTTTTAGTTTTGGTCCTCATCCATCTCCTATTAATGGGACAGAGCAGGTATTCACGGTGGGAAAAGTTCTCAACCCTGACGAGGCTCGATGGTCGGCAAGAATCAAGGCGGTTGACGAAAACGCNTCACGGTGGGAAAAGTTCTCAACCCTGACGAAGCTCGATGGTCGGCAAGAATCAAGGCGGTTGACGAAAACGCCATCACGGTTGAGGTATATAGACCATCAAACCTCAAATACCGATATTCACCGAATTTGTAAATATTGCTTAATAACATAGTGACGTACATCTAATTAAGGTCCATTCCAGTGCTGATGCTTGCGTTGGGATTTGGAAATGCCGAGTGGAAACCACTGTTCCACAGGAATCGCCAGAGAGTGTTGGACACACAGAAAAGTTTGTGTCTCCCGACGACATTTACCTGCTCTTCAATCCGTGGGATTCGAGTAAGATTACATATTAAATCCTATATGTTAACATACCTTGACATATCACATGACATTATGTAAAACGAAAACAACATGATTCGTAGCAAATATGCGTCTATATTTTTCCAATTCTGTTTTTACAAAAAACTTCGAGCCACAACATTCCAGAGCTAACCACATTCTGTCAGTGATGCTTGCGTGAGGCGAGACAAAACATGTGTATTCAAAAGTATGAGAACCTCCTGCGATGCTTTGTTCGCCACACTACTTTCTCTTCAATTAACCTTTTCCCCGAAAACCCCCACTCATTTCCAGTCATTTCAACGATTCAGAAAAGTTTCACTCTCAACTTTTTCCAGCAATAACACGTTGGATTTGCGTTTGGGAAGGGAAATGTCAAAAGTAGACACGAATAGATTTTCTCTCCGTCACACAAATGTGTGCTCCAAACAGAATTGAAATTGTAATGAAAAAAGTTTTACAGATTGCAGTCAAATTCACCAGACAATCTCACGCAGTTCACCTAAAAATTATTGGAATGATGTAGCAAGTGTAGCTACCCTTCAAAAAAAGGTTGACCCAAAAAACGAGACTCATGAAGACTTTTGACAGATCCAAAAAATGGAAATCTTGAAATCACATCCATAACAAAGCTTTCACCTTTCTCCTTCT
>JAHZMW010002266.1:0-12949 GCA_027743745.1 Alloscopus bannaensis | reverse complement strand
TTTGGCGATTATTTTATGAAATAAACTCGGAATTTTCCCTTTTCTACGTCAAATTTAGCAAATATTTTTAAAGGCATTTAAAAGCATAATTTCATTTTTTAAAAGCATAATTTGACTTTTAAAAAGCATCCAAAATTTTTAAAATAAAGCATCCGTTGAACGGCCCTATTTATTGGGTATGCATTTTATGGTGCTTCAAAATGATCATCGACCACTAATTTTGACATCAGTTTCTCTAGTATACGAGAGACTAATGGGATTAGGGGAATACGAGATTTTACGTTATAAGAGAATGACATACGCACATGCAACTCATTGACAGGTTATATTGTTTCGACTTTACTCATTTCTCGGTTGACTTTGGTAAAAATGTGATCCAGAAAATTATGTCTCAACATATTTTAATTAAAATGATGTAAAGATTTGCATCTTTGTATTTCGCTTGATGGAAACGGTGAACTAGTTTTTTTATTGGGGAAAGTAATTTTAGGGACCTGATTCACCGTCCGAGTAATGAAGAAATTGCTGACTGATTGGATTTCAACGCGTTGACCACATTCAGCTTC
Source organism: Alloscopus bannaensis (assembly GCA_027743745.1). Taxonomy (NCBI): domain Eukaryota; kingdom Metazoa; phylum Arthropoda; class Collembola; order Entomobryomorpha; family Entomobryidae; genus Alloscopus; species Alloscopus bannaensis. Next base: position 12,383 of record JAHZMW010002266.1, on the reverse strand, counting down.
ACTCACGTTAGATACCATTTTATTTTCTTTTTAAAATTAGTAGATACAGGTGAAGTATCAGTTGCCTCTCTTTTCGTTTATGGTGCACTAAAGCTGTCAATTCAACAAAACAGTTGTAGAATATTCATGTTCATGTTTGCTGCCATAAAACAAAATTTAAAAATTGTGATGACGGGCGTGAAAAGTGACTTCACAAACATGCCTTGGTTCCAGTTCGATTTTACGCGAGAAGTGTACGGGTACGCCACTGAAGTAGCTTGCCCCCACAATGAACTTTCCCTCTCATTTGAAATCCATTCGTTTTTGTAATACTACATTTGTAACAGCAAAATTTTTATATAGTATAACCTATAGCATTGCATCAAGAAGAACATGATATGTAGTATACAAAATTACTAGTTCTATTATACTAAATAGAATAAAACTTCGTAATAGTTGTTGTTGGAAAGAATGTTTCCAGTGTATGTTGTTTAACGCACAAGTTTTATTATTATGATGATGAGCTCTGTCGACATAAAACCTCAATAGCAGGAATGATGTGCTGCTCAGGCACTTTGGGGTTTTAGAGAAGCTATAAATAATTTTCCGTCTAGTAATTATAGATGTGGCTGCTGAAATTTATTTGTTTATTTGTGTATTACCTAAATATGTAATGTCGAAAACTGACTTTTCAACACAAATGAGACCATTTCTCCTGAAATGATGATGATGAGTTAAGTAGCAGTTCACATGAATTCCCTTGATATACACACACCAAATAGACATGCATGTATGTATCTACAAATATGTACATAAATCATGTTACCCGATCGTTATGAACCTTCATCGGTATACATTGTGCGTACATTGAAACAATCAAAATTGCAAGGTGTGAGATATACAGAGCGTTAATAACAGTCTACTTTTTTTCTGAGGTCAATAATAGTAGTATTTAATAACAATATTACAAAAATGCTCTTGAAGCACTAGCAAATGATAAAACTGCTCTAAATTGTTTTTTTTTTCGTACAACCTCGGAACAAAAAATTTCCGATGAAATGAGCTCACATTTGATTAGCATGTAATTAAGTGTTACAATATACAAAACATGTTGTGCTGCACCAAAAAAAGCAAATTCATACAATTTCTTACAGGTATACAATTTGCTGAAGAAGTTGAAGGAATATTATGTCAAACCGTCAAGCTTTATTTACCCTCTCCACTTTCTATAAGCAACTTTCCTCAAGCTCAGCTAAATCGATAGGGGTTGTTTATGGATGTAAAGCAGGCCTTCTGCTGAAAGTCTAAGTAGCCAGAGGAAAGTAGATTGAATTTTATAAGGAAAACTCGGAGTGTGTAAATAATGTGCTCTTGCAGACAGATAATAAACGTTGCGTAACCACTACTTGAAGTGATCACAGGGAGTGAGTGGCTTCTCTAACTCTCTCGGAAGGATTTAGCTGAGGCTCTCTCTGGATTATGGTATTTTGTGTACCCACGCATTAAATTGGCTTGTACGCCGAGGCTCACAAAATTGACTATTACTTTTATTGACTCCTATCCCAAATAACCTGTCATGCTAACGACGAAAAAGTAAGCAACACGTGCTCAAAAATGCAATATTTATTTATGTTTCGTGTCTTACACATGCAGAGAGCCTCAGGTACGAACGATCACTCCACATCTCTTGAAATCTCTCTGTCATGTCTGAGTGAGTGTATATGTACGCACGGTGTGGGGTGGAAGGGGCACAGCTTCCCTTCAGAAAAATCTTCTCACCTCACTCTTCGTCGACTATATAGCTACGGAAATCTACTCTCTTCTCTGCGTGCGAGCAGTGTCAGAAATTTGTCTAGTTTCTCTGTTGTCAACTGCCTCTTCCTTTGGTGCTAGTGTGACTTTAACAATGTCAAGATGGAATCACGGATGACTGGAGAGTATTTAATAATCTTCGTCAGAATGTTTTGAAGAAAATCAAATCCTCAAAGTATCAATTCATCCTTTTGTTAGGTTGACGTTGAGCCTGAAGTGGCCTCACGAACCCAATACGCGACCATTTTGAATGCTGCAGCTTTCCCAGCTGCATACCTCTGTGTAGAGGCCTAAGAAGATAAGCTTAGATTTTGATTTGACATTTAACACGCCCTGATTAAAACTTGTGTGTCATAGTAAGCTAGTTATCTAAATGTATTACAAAATATGATGTTTTCATGCGACATGGTCCACGTTTCCAAAGTAATTAGAAAATTCAATTGCTAAAAGACACTGAGAATTTTAAGTCATCTCACATTCGCGTATTCCAACTCAAGCCGGCCATTGTGCGGCTCAATGTTTCCTGTTAATATTACCAAAAGAGACGTACATTAGGAGAGGCACACGAAAGGCAGCCTGACTGACGACATGTCGACTGGAAGATGGAAATGGTTCGACCCGAGTCAACTGACCCAGCCATAAAAGCCATCACACTGTACCCCTCGTCCATTGTGTATGATAAAAAAGTGAACTCGGGCTTATGGGGCACGAGTTTGAATGTTTTGTACACAAACCCTGTTCCCAGATGGGATAAAAAAAGGTGCTGCTTATGGGATACATTGATGAATTTACATTAGTACTTGTCAGGAAAACCTTATTATGTGTACATTTGTTTTTAACAAGAGGCACAAGTCATAAACATGCTGAGCTTATGTAACCACATTTATCATTATTATTCAGTGTTCAGAGTAAAAGCACGACATGCACCACCACCACGGCATAGTAGTCACCCTTAAATAACGGGGAGAAAAATCTTTTAGCTGAGAGGCGAGTGAGGAGAGAAGGGGGAGAGAAAAATAAGCACACGTTTGTATTCAAGTGACACGAGACATGCATTAAGTACATGTTTTCTTCAAAATTGAAGACGAAAGAGAACAGTCTCTCACTCAATAACCCTCCAAAAACAATACTGGCATCACCACGAAATAAGTCTTGGACGTCCTCCTAACAGGCTCTCTTGAGGTTTTATATGCACATTTAGTAAAAACAGCGTGCAAGTGTGTTCACTCCACACTGATTATCTCTCACACAAGACATCACTGGCTCAGAGATTTATAAGGATAAATTGTTAGGTGTTCTCTACGAGACTAGAAATAACAAACCTGTTCATCTTCATTGTCTTCGAAGCTCACACATTGAGAGAGCCAGAAGACGATGGGATGATGGGAGCATAATTATACGTACCTTTTTCCCTTGCTGTTATGTCAGGTGTAAATATAAAAATACCCCTTATTCCACACAAACAACAGATAATGGCATTTGCACACAAACCAAACTCACTCTCTCTGCCTTGTTTTTTCGGGGAACTTGTAAATCCTTCCAGTCAACCTCCCAACCAGGCCAGAGTTCATCATAATGTGTATGCCCAAGTATGTATTGGTTGATTATTGACTAACTTCTTTGTGAAGTATTAATGACTTGTCCATGATTAAATAGGAAATTCTACAAATCGTAGGAATAACATATTTGGTGACAGAGGTGTGTGGAGTGTCCCGTTTACCATTACCTGAACTTGATGAACTGACTAATTCTTTTTGGGGCAAGTTGAGAAAACTCATAATCACCAGCTCATCATCAAGGGCAACAAGTTGAATATTAAAAATCATTTCTAGAGAACTCTAAGATTACTCTGAGAGCATTCCTTTCTCAGAATAAAAATGAAAATTAGCTGTTGGATTTAGATTTCTTGGGATATCCTGGCCTAGGCAAATTTTTCCCTCGCGCTTTCTTCTATTCTTCTCAGATTGGAGAAAGGGAAAGTTCGAGGAGCCCACAAGATTTTCGATGGAGTTTGTATACACCTGGCATATACATTAATTATGCAATGCAAACTAATTTTAAAGGCGTAACACACCGTCCGGTGTAGTGGAACGCAATTCAAAATTTACTTGAATCAACTATTATGATAACAAACAATCAGTAAGTGTAGGTTTGACAAGCTTGAAAGACGCTGTTCAGTGGACAATGTTTGTGACTGATGTTTGGAAGTCCCTTGCAATCAAAACAGGCTATCCTCTATTTTCTTTTATTTCGTTGTCAGCATTGCATAAAATGGTTTATATTTCCATGATTCTGTCATTTTCGTTTAAAAAAAACTCGAACACCACGTCATGGCACACACCATTTCACTTGAAATTTTTGGAATCGCGTAATAGTGAACACTTTTGTGATCAGGCACAGATGGATTCATGCATCTGATGTGTTTTTGTTTCCACACATACACACGACAGTTTGTACACGAATGGGCAGGACCCCTTGCTGACTGAAACCTGCCAAGCTGTCAAAACCAAGATTATTTAATGTCACAAAAGAGGGTATCTACACACTAGTATCCCAGTGCATATTGTTATTTGACTAGTGCACACAGGCTATAAAATATGGCTACAACTAGTCATAAAAGTACAATGCTTGATCTGCAGACAGCACACTTTGTCCTGCTCCAAAAGGCTTTTACGTTTACATGAATTTTTACGTGTGGGCTGTGCCCCTTGTTCTGCTTCTCACCACCAACAACACTCGGAGCTTAGCTGGAGAGTGAGTATAATATTCTTTTGTCCTCATGCCAAGACCAAACATACATTTTTTATTTACAAAATGACATTTCACCGTAATCAGTCATCTCCCATACACACCCTCCACGAGCAGCCTGATGCTGAGAAAGTGTAGTCGAATTGATTCTGACTGGGGCTCCAAAGACATCAGACATGCTCACTCGACTCTCTTCTCAGATTTGATGAGAGAGTTAAACATTACCTAATTCCGGCTAATGGGAATTGTCAACTGAAACCCAAGAAGGAGCCCTTTCCTCTGCGAGCATTTCTGCGCATAACATGGGCCTGAAAATTGTAGCGACTCTGAACAAATGACAGTCGAAAGACTTTGACTGTTAAGAAAGGTTAGGAAAACAAAGAAAAATTGTTGCATGCAGCGAATAAAATTTGTACCAATTGACACACCCTTCCTAACTTTATACAAATACAAAATTTACTATTTCATATTTCTATACCTTGGTTCCGTTATGAATATATATGTATTTCGTTCAAACGATATAAAACTATATAGCTAAAATCATTCGGTCCAGATTCAGTTTTTAGATAAAAATCAGCTGAAGCTGTTTGTGAGCTGCATCAAAACTCTCGTGTGGAATCAGTTGGACTTTCACCAGAAAAACTATACGAGTAATAAGCATTGGCGAAATGAATATCTCTCGTGATGTCTTTTCTATCCAACTTAAAATTGGTTCTCTACTAACCCTTCACCCTTTCTGTAGCTAGTCACCAATGCTCAGATCAGAGAAGTAGCCCATTCTCGCTGGGAGTATTATTAGGAGAGCAATAGTGGATGAAAGATTTCACGCTCACCTTAATCAAACTGTCAGGTAAATCAATCCTAATTTCGTCTTCCTCTGCATTCATATTTACACAAGAGGGATCAAAACCTGCTAATTATTCTCAAGATGAAACCAATCTACAGGTCCCTTCTACTATTGATCATAGTTTCACTCGACTAGCAGCACCAGACGTCCGCCCCTTTTTCTTATTATCTCCCACCCAGTCTCTCTGGCATCATTCAATTTTTCCATCATTCTGTCATGAGTTAATTATTAACTTGTGAATTCATTGCATTTCAAGAAAGGCTAAAAAAAACTCGTTGAGTTCAACACAAACACACTGAGAGAAGGAGGGATGAAAATTAGTGTAATTATTGTTCCACAATCCAAACACACCTCCCTCATCTAATGCAAGTGTCTGGATTTATAATGTGTAATTTTAAAATGCTATTTGTATTTACACTGTAGGTTTAGCAAGTATATACATCATGAGGTGGCTCATATAAATTAGACAAGGAAGACTGAGACGGAGGGCAAAATGCGATTGCTAATAACCAAATACTCTGAACTGATTGGTGTATTTTCTTGCTATTTTATAAACCTTAAATTATGCATGCTATTACACCATTCGGCATTCTCTCATCCGTAAACTTGGATTTTATTCTTAGCAGTGAATGCCTAATTGCATTTATGTACGTATTTCGCCATTGGAAAAATATATTGTTCGTGAAACTCGTCCGTCCCAAGTTCTTTGTCGTAAAGAGTTGAGAGTGGTATCGTTGAAATCCATGAAAAATGCATGTTATTTCATTATGCGATTTTTAAATTAGATTACAGGATAATATGGCGTAGATCAAATCTTTATATCAATTTTTTTTTCGAAGATTCACGATTAAAAATTCACGAGCATAATATATTCTGTGAAACCGGAAGTGAGCCTGAAAAAATATCACATTGATGTAAAAGTTAGTGCCTCTATAAATAACGTATACCACAACGTTTTTGGTTGGAAACCACAGGTTCGAAAATCGGCTCAAAAATCATTTTATGCTTACCGTGGCAAATCTCCGAAATGATAAAACTTTTTGGTAATCGGACTTCACCAGCTTGTCAGGGCTGAAAGTATGTAGGCTGAAGCTGATGGTCGTGACCTCCATCGGAAATGGGTTAAATGACGTGACAAATTTTTTTGCAGTCGGTTATGAAGAATGATTATTCGGTGGAGCTCTAGCCGCTCACAGGCCTCGAATATGATAAACGCAACTCCCGAGGTTTACCGGCGGAAGCGGGTCAAATAAGGTTACGAAACTTTTCATTGTTACTCATGGCATGTGATATGTTATTGGAAAGCTGTTGATTTACTGACTTCAAGTATGATGAACTTTTGAGTGTTAAAACAGCACAGACTCGAGAATCGGTTCGAGAAACATTTTCGTGTTTAAAACCACCACAACTCCAAAAAAAACACTTTTCACATACTATCTGATTTCACAGATTTCAACACTTTTCAACCTCATAACCTGCAATCTACTAAACAAGCGTCTGCATTTGCCGTCTTTATTGGTGAATCGAAATGAATGCAGTACCTTAACCAGAAATGGGAATTAAGGGAGAATGAATTTTATGTGGGCAGCTGAATGCACTGTGACATAATTTCGACGATGTTTCCCTTCCCTCCCTCGGGAGTCTCTGAATGTAAAAGCTGTGCCAAAAGCCACAATTTTCAACCTGTGCAAAATTTTCTGTCACTAATTCTGATTTCACACTTCATCTGTCTCCCCGATCACAGTGACTGAACTGATAGGTCTATTTGTCATTTTTGTTTCTCGAACTGATAATCTGTACTTTAACTCTTCACCAGTAGAACAGTGGTTGAGTAGATATAAGTATGACCTAGGACCGAGTGTCAGGTTCAACAGTTCTACATGATTTAAAGCAGTCCAGCTAAAGTATGACATAAAGATTCGGTTAATAAGCGTTAATCGGATCCCATCCGGTTGGTGGATGGGGATGTTGAAAAGAGTTGTCCATTTAGCTCTTGGGCTACTCTGTAGGATGACTGCGCACATCCATACGGACTGCTGCCACCTCTGAGTAGTTATCGCATTCCCTTCACATTTGGCGTTAGACCTTGACTTCTCTTCCAATTATCCACTTCCTCACGTTACATATTCTTGAAATACACCATGAGCAAGTTATCCAAAAAACCTGTTTCGGCACACTAGGTTTGGAAATCAAACCCAGGGGCTGCGGACGGCAATTTTACGAGGAGGGGAAAATCCTTTAAAATTTTTTTGCCATATTGCTTGATAGTGAGGTCAAGGGTCACCCGCCAGGGTGACCTTTGACCCCTAATGTTTACCAACAACCTACCCACGGTATTTTCCTCCGCGTTTTTGAAGTGTTTTATACAAAGCAAATGGCCAATTTTGGTCCAAGACCAAAAATAAGGCTGAAAAACAAAATCCGGCGCTGAAATTTGGGACAGTCTCACAGCCGCCGGTAGAATTCCAAATGCTCAGAGACAACTTGGAAGAAAGTAAAAATACCGAAAACAATGCGCTGCACTGATTCAGAATCAGCGATGCTCGCTGGTAACGCGTAATGCAATTCCCGACAAAACTTCACTTTGTCAAATAATCATTTAATTTATTTCTTTATTATTCTGCTGCACAACAAGTAGACGAAAAATATCTAAATGTTTTCTCACTTCTAAATACGTTTTACATTTAAGTTGACTTCTTTCATAAACGATAACCTTGATACGATTTAGACTGTATCACATGCGTTCCTCTATATCATACCGCCTTCAAGGAATTGTACGAAAAAGGGAGATTAAAAATTAAAGTTGATTGACATTGCAATGTATGAGAGACAGGAGGTGTAAGTATCTCCTACTGACTTGCTCGTATTACGAACATGGATAATTTATATTAATTAACAGGTTGTTTTACTGTGCCGGTACATAAAAATATGCATTATATATTATATTGGTACATGCTAGTGCTAAGTTACACAGGTTCCCATCATTTAATCAGTTTCGAGAACAATGCATCTCGCAAGCAGTGCTAGTATCACCATTCTAAACGTACTACTAATAATTATGTAATTATAACCATCAAAGGGTTGCATTCTTAAAGCTTTTGTACTACTACGATCATGTAATGCGAACAGTTTAATATATTTTGGCGTCACTGGAAAATACTTTTTTGTAACACGAACACTAGAATGAGCGGTACTTCACACGTTAACCTAAATAAAAGAGATTGAAATAGAAATAGAAAACGGAGACAAAAAACTGCGGAGTTACGTATACGTATGCACACATAAATTTGCACATACCCGTTTACAACTACTCAGATACTTTTAGGAAATGGAATATAATTAGCCACAAGTGCATCTATGCCCTATGCATACAACAATTTAGTGGACCAACTGTATTAACTGATCAGGTATTACCGACGCTTTTTTGCAATTAACGCTACAATTGTAATGCAAAACAGAATGAAAAAATAACGTATAGATTTTATACAAATATACCAAACACTTCAATCGTAAAAAATTAAGTCTCGAATTTTTCGAAATAGTAACTACTGTATGAGATTGCCACTGAACCTTCAACGATACGTCTGAGTTTGAACCTCATGAACCAAAGTCCTGGTGGAAATTGTTGGTGGAAATTTGCATTGAGTACACCTCGGAATCCTTGATGATGACCGTAGCCGAGGGTACTCGGTACATTGGGATCAGAAATGGTTCTGCAAAATAAGTTACAACATTACACTCAAACACCTTTGCTATCAGTCATGCTTCTAGGCGAATGTTGAAATGTAAAATGAATACTGACAACCTAAAAATACGTTCATTGTTAACAGTTGTCCAAAAACTAATTATATACGTCGATGACCACTTATAGTAACCAAACAGTAAGCAACAAAAACACTTATTTTCATTAACCTGTAAGCAAACTTCTCGCTTTGCTTCTTAGATCCAATAAGTTGTACAACTGCAAAGAATTGTTGTCCGTCGCCGCGATCTTGCTTTTCTAACACAAGCATAAAATGATGTCCGAAGCATGATTGCATCATTACCCTGTCATCAGAAAGCCAGAAATTAACTTCGCTCATACAAACTCGTAGTGTGTTCCATCAAGCTAAATATCCAATTACCAGTCAACAGCGCCAGGGAGATTTATATCAGTAGCCAAGAATACAATATCTTCACCTAAAACCGTCAACACCATAAACAAATTAGAGTCTTCATTCACGGAGCAGCAATCACCACTAAACAATCATAACGTCCTATATTACCATGAAGAGTAGTAATAGATTTGTGACAAGTTAAAAGATGTTGCATCACATGTTCCAGAGACCCATTCCATTTGCAAGCGGCTCCTGCGTAACAAAGTGGTGGCTTGTTCATTTATTGAAAACTTACAAGAAATGTGAATTCTAATAAATTTTAATATAGAAACTGGCAAGGTCGTACCTGGACAAGGGCATGCGTAAGGTCTGAACTCGCAATTCTCTTCGTGCTCATGCTTCTCAGTGTGCAATAGCAGCGTTGCACAACCTGCATTGCTAAAGTAATACATAAAAATTCCTTTGAATATTAAAAAAATATGAATAGATTTCAGAAAAATAAATTTTCCTTTAAAACGCAATAGGGTGCGCTTACCATTTGTGGAATGACGGCAAGGAAAGAATACCGTCTGAGCAACCTTTTCCATGGCAAGATTACGGATATTTCCTGTAATTCCAAACCGTAGTTTCTATAGTTGGTTTCATCGTAATTTACAATAGATGCAAATTGTAAGAAGGGGCATTAAGCACACGAACCTAGAGGTCCTCTGCAAGACGGACAGCTACTGATCTTTGGACGACATTCGGAACAGAGCAAATGCCCAGATGCACACTAAAACATTCAATAATAGCATACATATAATAATTGGCAAGACTGGGCGAAGGACTATACTCATTAGTTTCTTCACAGTAAATATGAAAAACGCTATGAAAATTGCAACGATTTAAGAATTCATATCTATTCTCTTTGAATGTAGTTACTAGTTACCTACGTACATTAGTTGATAAAGTAAACTTTATGGATGAAGGCAAATAATCACAATATACTAAACTAGGTAACTAATATTACTAAAGAGCAAGTGTCTTATAGAACCTGATAGATTGGTGGCAAAGCGTAATCAAAGCAAACAGGACATTCGAAGAAACATGCCAAATCCGCCTTCTGCAATGCCTCCTGGCTTGGAGTCGAATGAGCTCCACCTCGCCTTTTTGCACCAGACGAGGCAGAAGAACTCATCTTTCTTCGCAACAATCTTAAGCTCCGCTGCGATTCCACTTTGACTGATGGTAATGCTAAAAGCACACTAATCCAGGTTATATGAAACAACTGCTGAACACTTCCAACAGCTCCCTTGCGTGTATATTGAGTGTCAAACGCAAACGCTCAGTTGCGGCGACTTTGACGTTATCGTTTGGTGTCTCTACTCCAGTATCCAGTTAGCACCAATGGTCCCCATTTATCCACTAGAAAACGGACCTACAATACCAAACCAAAAGTCACAAGTAAAACTCTGGCACCTCAACAATGGTACAAATTTTTTAAACTACATTTTCAAATTCTATGTGTGTCTAAGGGTATATGTGATGTAAGTATGTATGCACTAAAGTAATCTGAGCGATTGGTTTACCGTTAAACGCTTATTTAACCTTGTGCCTATCAATTAATTTCGAATGCATAAAAACTGTTTGATACTGGAAAGGTGACCAAGGGGTGACTCCCGTGAGAGTACTGTGGAGCAGGTACAGTGAAATCAGGCAAAATGACGAGACTGCATAATTCTTGGAACCAACCTCACAGCGAAAGTGAAGTCAAGTGCTCCATAAAACCATTTGGAAAATATATGCTTTTCCTCTAGTCTGCCTGCCTGTGTCAGCATTCGGCAACCAGCACCACTGACTATGGCTGCATGGAGAAGGCTGCAGCTGCCTTGTGCAAGTTTTCGGATCAAGTTGACACAGTTCGGCACGCTATATTATGTTTCCATACGATATATGTACATATATATACTCACGTTGGCTAGATAGGAACCCGATGTCAGATACCACACACGCTCTACCAGGCAAACTCCAGGAGGGTCACCTAAAACACACAAACGAATGGAGACGAGAATTATTGTGGAGGAATAGGAAATATTGTATGTACATCTTATCACTGGCAAAGTTAGTAAAATGCTATGCAGTACAAAGTCCTCCTCATCGCTTCGGCTACACCATATTAGTCTACTAGAAAGAGAACTGGCGTGGGCCCCAGCAGTCGAAAAGACTTTATTCCACTAATACCATCAACTACGAAAACCATCTTCTCCAAAAGATTCGAGTAGAAAACGCTTACTGTAGTTAGTCCTATGTAAATACTCCATATATGGCAAGAACTACTCCACACACTCCACTCGAGAACGCATGGACAAGAAAAAAGCCTTTTTCTTCTACCTCTTCCCTGACGATGCTAGAAACCACTGCCATCTCCACCATCTTCATATTATCTTTCTTAGCTAACCTTCGACTCACATAGCGTCCGTTATATCAAAGCAATTTCGGATGCTGATGTCATCCCGATTTAGTTTTTAGTATCTATTCATTTCGACGCGACAGCTAATTAAAGGGGAAAAGAGTAACATACATGAAGCAATACGAGAAATATTACTCCTTTTACTGTTATGCAATGCAATACTCATTTTTGCTACTTTAACTTTATCATACCGCAACAAAGGGAGGAAGAAATTATGGGGCATGATGCTTTTTCAAGATTATATAAATTATATTAATGTGAGTTGATGACGTGAAAACCGATGAATTCCGACAATTACTGCATTTCCCCTTATCTTCCACTCTTACCCTATCAACCTTCTGTAAGATGAGTAAAGCTCATTCCCAAAACTTCCTGATTGTCTGTTATCTACGGGTACCCGTGACCCTATTGTCACGTTGACCACTATCCACCAGATCATCAATGATTTGAC
>JAHZMW010002265.1:0-17406 GCA_027743745.1 Alloscopus bannaensis | reverse complement strand
CTGGCTTTTTGCTCGGGTGGCTTTTTGTTCGGGTGGCTTTTTACTCGGGTGGCTTTTTACTCGGGTGGCTTTTTACTCGGGTGGGTTTTTGTTCGGGTGGCTTTTTACTCGGGTGGCTTTTTACTCGGGTGGCTTTTTGTTCGGGTGGCTTTTTGTTCGGGTGGCTTTTGCCCTACCGGTGGCTTATGTGTTCGGTGGCTTAGTGCCGGTAACGAATTAATGTCGGCTTCCTGGAACTTTATATGCACGACACAGCATTGAACTGTGAGACAGTCTAGAGTACATTTTATCTGTCATTCATATCTATAAAATGTGCCATTATTATGGAATTAATATTTTATAGGTAACTGTGGGTGGATGACTCTTTGCTTGTCATCTGTCGCGTAGTTTTTTATTTGTTGTATTTACAGTACTAAACAATTGTAAGGAATACATAAAACGAGGAATTGTGTAGGTGTACGAAAAATTCTTTTGTATTTTTCTCCCTTCCACCCAAGGTGATACAAGGTTATTGTTACATAAAGTAGGAAAAGTTACAAGCATCCAATATCCAACTAATTTTGTAATGAATAACCAGTTACTCACTCTGAATGCTGAACACATCGGCACACTACTGTTTTAACAGCAACACAACATCTGTCTACAATCCCAAAGTTTTATTAGGATTTCAAGCCTAATTGAAAGTATTTGTATTTTCCTTACTGTATATACCAGAACCAGACTATTTGTTGAAATCGTGGACTGCGCATTTGTCTACACAAAATGGCAACTAGACAGCTCGGGCGAATTGAGAAGTAGGTGAAAATGAAAGGAGTCATGCAGGTTGAGATTTCCGGTGATTAATTTTTTCCTCAATGAATGAGAGGCTAAGTATGCGCTCACCAAGATAGTTGAGAAAAAAAACAAGAAATTTAAGAAGGAAGGAACACCTCGCAAAAAAAATTCAAGCTCTGCCTTGAATTTCATGCAGTTGCTATTATTCTCTTGAAAAAATGGTAAAAAACGAAAGATATGTGTGCACTCACTCGGATTGTGGACTAGTTTAGGGCTCTTCCTTAATTGAATGAAATCTTTCACGGCAAAACCTTTTAATCCTAGGTCAACACACCAGCAAAAATCCTCCATTAATAACCAAAGAATGTATTACGCAACAGTGGTGTACACGAGAAGAATAATTTCGATCTTCCTCTCAGGATTGATGTACAAAAATGAGATTAACTGCATGCATTGTTGGTGGTGGACTTCTCACTTGTGAAATATGATGGATGAGGAGACGTCAAACTATAAGGAATTTGAGTTTAATTATTACGTAGAGAGAGAAAGGATAAATATTGTTTTGCAAAGGTTGCCAAAAAGTTGAGAAGGATAAAAACCGGCTTTTGCTACGGATGCCATAAGAGTATTGTTGTTACTCCAACAAAATTCTTGAGTGTACGTTGTCATTCTGCTCGTTGGTGCTTAATATTATGTAATATAAACATGTTTGATATGATCATCACAAAACAGAGTAGTGCGGCTGTAATGACCATTGTTTGTTGCCAATTGATTTTTACTACCGCCACGTGCTTCTAGAGTAGAAAGTAAGTGTAATTTGTTTAACCGGAAAATGTCTGCTGTTTTTCAGGGAGGCTGCGACGACCCCGCCGGAGGAGGCTGCTGAAAAGTTCCTCAACACATGGATGGGAGAGAATGACTTCATTCCTTTACACAATTATCACAGTTGCCACGTTTTGCCTTTCTTTCCTTCCAATTTCCGGTAAGTTACTATTACGTTGTTCTACTTATTCTTTTACTCGGGTAAAGTGCATTTAAAAACGCATATAAAATGTCAACTGACAATGAGCATACAATTACCTCATGCAAATGTACATACACAAATGAAACGTTGAGAGCAAGATGGTTATCGGAAAGGGAGGCATTTAATCATCGTGGGAAACGGGAGTCAACTATTTACAACTCGTAGCTTTACGATTGTTTGCCGAGTGCAGTATTGTGCTCTCCGTTGAAATTAATGCATTATGTCATCGCAGTCATTGAACGCCAAGGTTAGAAGCGCATAACGCCCTCCAATGGCATCTCCATGCAGAGCGTCATTCTCAAACTGTTTACTTTTACGAATAGTTCACATACATAAAATATTCGGCTCATTTTGCTTACGAGTCTATTCTAAACACCATCCTTCACAATTTTAGAGTGAGATGTAACATTCGCTCTGTGAACTCTGTGAATCATCGCTGTCAACAATGACAATTCGTCTTTGGTAAAATGTCCCTTTGGATTTTATTGTTGTGTCATTTATGTTCGGAGGAAATGATAAAACCTTGTCATTCAACAATATGCATATCGATTTCGTAGCAAATGATCATCATATCATCGTTGTCATCTTGCCGTTAAGTCATCCACCGTAGCTTAGAACTCATGTTTCGCTCGGATTATATAAATCATTGGATATAAAGTTATGTTTGATATTAAGAAAGAAACGCGGAGTGTGTGAAAAGACTGAAAACTGTGACAAGCGGTGCGGATGAGTTTTTTGTACAAAACATTATTAAAAATATGTCGTGCTCCCTTCCACCAGAAAATTTGAATAAAGGGCCACTTTACTCAAAGCTGGGACGCGTGGCTATAAAAACTTGCTTGAATAGAGGAGACCCCGCTCCTGGCTACCGAAGACGAAGAAGGAGGCTAGTAAGAGTATCATTGGAGCAGAGGGGATTATGATTTTGATACGCCATTTTGATACAGATTTAATACGTTTTTTTAGGTTTCTCTGTCCGTGGCGACACGCACACTTTTCCTTAATAATGTCTTGTGTGTAGGCTTTGATATCTTACCTGAAGGGAATAACTTGGCTGAGAATGGAAAGAGGGAATATTTTCTTTAATTTTGACGAAGACGAGGGAAGCATGCATGCATAATGTAACCTGTTCCTGCTCCTTTGCATCTCCAATGTTTACTAACGTCTTCAGAGTGAAAAATCGTAATGCACACTGTCTCTCTCGTATTTATATGCTGTCTGGGTATATAAAGAAAGATACATTTGGGTTCAGTTAGGGAGAGACCTTGTAGCGTAACGCAATTGCATGTGTACGCTATGGTAAAAAACCGGAGTGCATGATGATGGTGGATGAAGAGGAGAGCAAACTTGGTTCTTTCATCGCTTCCGTGGATTTTGTAAAAATGTTAGTAATCTACTAGAAGCAAACCTCTTTAGTTCATCCATGCGAAAATTTATCTATTCAAAGAATCACAGTTTTCTCCGTTCGCACAGCAGTTTGTAAACTGATTCTTTTTTGGCATTTTAAAATTTTGAAGAAAAAAATCTACAACTACTGACAGTGCAGGAAAAATAACCAAAGAGCCAAAGTGAGCACTTAAACACAAGAAAGTCTGTGTGAAAATCGGTGTTTTGGAGATTATTATGAGGACAGAATGATGCTCGTTTTGGAGATGCCAGTATTACTTTGTAGATGTATATTTGTATTTGTTGCGACTTCGTGCTTGTTTCGCATCCCACAACACCCTCTTCCTACAATTCGTTTTAGAGATGTGCATCACTTTTTCTCAACTTTTGCCTCCTCCTGCTTAGTTACGCATAAAATCTTGGAGCCATGTCTTTTTGTATATGAATGCATAATTTTTAAGAGAGAGAGCAAGAACTTCGAATTTCCTTTCTGGGACGGTAAAGATCTCTTCCATAAAAGCGTTGGAGTTTTTGTGAGTTTATACATTTTGTACGCGTCTTCTCCGCTTCATAGTTCTATCCTTCGCCACTACTGAGCTCAAAAACATGTTTTCTTAATCGAAAATAGCACTTTTATCTCTTTCTGGAGAGATGATTCTCTCCGTTTTGCGCGGACTCTTTCCAGATCTGAAACTTTGATTTTGTATCATCGAGAAAAATTCTCTCCTTTTGGCTCGTGTTCAAACCAAATGTCATGCCATGATTCTCTCCTGATATGAAAATACAGAGTTCCTTGCCTTCTTCCCTGGGCTTGATGAAGATTTGCATGGTTGACTGACTACGCTCTGGGTTGATAATGTGCCTTTTTTGTAGGTGTTTAGTTGCCAGCAGCATTGCTCTCATATCTTTACACCAAAAGGAGGAGAGTGTGCTCCCTAATTTATACCGATACAAGTAATGTCCGCAGTTTTTCATATATATTATTGTTATTATTATCAAATTTATATCTCCATATCCGTGTCCGTAAATATGTGAGGTTTCCCCTCACAGATAAGGAGTAAAGAAGTTTAAAAACTGACGAGTGTTATATTATTATAGCGAATAGTATCTAATCTTAATCACAAGTTATTCTTTTGGAGTTTTCAAAAAAAAATTGTACCAGCCATTCCATTAACGTTGTGTGGCTCTCGCTCTGTGCACTCAACTGATGTTTATCATCATTATTATTATTTTACATTATTCCGATTTGGTCTGTTAACTTGTGAGAGATCTGGAAATACTGATGACAACTCGCCTAATAATACGCTGTGTTGGTGCGGTGTGCCATTTTTTCAGTCTTTTGTACCCTGCTCCCCTCTTGAGCACATGTGCGTGCTTTGATACGGTAGTAAATATGGTTTTTACTTTGGAGATAAGTGGAAGATGAAATTTGTTACTTGTGATGAGTACTGCACACATTTTGACTTGCTCGTGTGTCCCTTTTTGTAAATCATGGAGTCAATTGTAATCGGAAGAATTCAGCAACATGGTGTATCTTATCTTATGTAGGAACACACGTATTTTTATGGAGTCATTTATTATTGGTGTCGCTCTTCGGATATTGTACACTCTGGCACTTATAAAAATGGAGGATATGCTTGAGAGAAGCGAGTGAACAGATTATTATTCATGGAAGGTCGTCTGTCCTGATTCGGCATGGTTGAATGATATCGGCAGGTGAGAGACACAAAGCAAAATGTAAAGTGTCTCGAAAGAAGGTTGACAGAGAGATTCGTTGAAAAAAAAAATGGAAGGGTTGTTGTTCATAGTGTTATATACTTATTCCCCTCGATGTTTGTCGCAGGCATTTTTTGCTGTTTCATAGTCTCAAATTTAGTGGTGAAACGGTGCTGAAAATCCTCGGCTCATGTTTTCTGTGCTTGTTCATCTGAACCAAAAATCCAAGTCGTTAGGCTTAGCGTAGGATTGCTTCTTGAGATGAGATGATTCCTTATTGTGAGATGATTCCATTTCAATTAGGTGGTTGCGTTTTGATGTTTGTCTGTATTGCTTACTACTGGACAAGTCCAGTGTGTTTTTTTAGTCAAATGATGCAGTGGAAACTTTTTAATAGCTTATTTCATTCTCATGGCATAATGAGACATGATATCTTCATATTGTAAAACTGTGTTAAGGGGTGCACGCTTCGTGAAAAAAAACAGGAGAATTGCATGACCACTCCAATTTCGACCGAAATATGCTTCTGGAAAAGGAGAGGTATCTATTAAATAACGATCTTCTTGTATATTGCGAGCATGTGGAATTAGGAATGACATGGCTCTTCAAACACACTTCTGAAAGATGGAGCAGGTCAGATATAAAATTCGAATGATTACGACTTCTTCGGCTCTCGCTTTCATTTGCATTCCTTATCACACAAACATGCACAACCGAAAGTGAATTTGATCCGAACCACATGTATGTTAAGGTGAAGGTTAGAGTTCTCATAAGAAAGGAGTGTGCAGATGTTAATCTTAACCCACACCGTCCTCATCGGAGAGACAACAAACGGCAATAATCCACCATTATACGTGTTCTAATGCCCAAAAGAATTCGCAAGAGAGGAGCTCGTTTGCCAAAAAAGTGGGAGGTTGAAATGTGATATCCAGAGAGAGAGAGATGATCCGAGGGTGTTTTTTTCTAGAACCGGCTGCTGTCTCAACACACGCTACCTGTTTGAATGTGTTCAGAGTGGTTGAGTTTTTTATGCATCTGAAAGGGTTTTATGGTGGGACGAAGAACTCATTTGTTTCAAATATGTGATCGCGTGCCATATTAAATGCAAGGTTGCTCCAGAAAAACATGCTTTGTACTATCCCCTGATTACAGAGTTTCCGTCCATTTTTTTCTCCGTATTTGCCAATGAGTCTTGTCTGGAGAAGGTAGTTATTTTGTAACACATGTCCGTAATGCTTATGCAATGCAGAATTTACATCCTATAATAATCCTCCAGTCTTTAATGTATGCAGATGGACATGAAAAAATTCACATACGGCCTTATTACACTTTATTTTTGCCTTTTTAGTGCTTTCATGATTCGTTCATTGCATTCCAATAATTTTTATGTGTCCTCAAAGAAAGGACGTGATCATCGATTGTAACGATTTTATTATTGGAATACAAATTAGTTTGTGGGGAGAAAACAGATTTCCTTGTCACCCTGCAATAACTGTTGTGACAAGTTTGGGAGGAATGAAATATCTGCCCCTTCTCGAAGATGTGTGCGGTGCTTCTTGTGCCTAATAAAGATTTTTATGAATTTTTTATGAAGATTGTCTCTCCCTTCACGTCTCATTCTGAAAGGGAAACCGCGTCGCCTGTGACGCTGTTTAACAGTTGCATCTTTTCTCTTGGTGGTAAATGACAGTAGTCAGGGAAGACGAGTGTCGATGGGAAATGTGAATATGACTTATAACCTCGAGAAAAATGATTATAAATAGGGCTTTATAAGTAAGCCTTATTTGATGCGTCTCATCCCTCTCGCTTTGGAATTTGAGCATGTAAATGTCTCTGATTTTTTTTTGTCTGTGAATGCTTGCCTGACTTCATCAACATCATGTCTTCGCGCATCATCATCGTCGTCCCATGCATTATGTATGTACAGATAATATTTTCTTGCTAACTTCCCTTTCATCGTTAAATCTTTTTTTTTGCTGCTCAGAGAAGCAGAAGAGTGTTTAGTATTTTCAATGAATGCCACAACACCAGAGACAAAAAGAAATGCGTCCGACACATTTTGATGATATTGGAATGCGGTGTGAGAGTTTTTGTATGTGTGCTATGATATCGTGTTTATGTTACGGTATTTCTCTTGTTTTTACAAGAGATGAATGATCATGTGCTCGAATAGTAATCTTTGATGTGTCATCCTCTCTGAAGGAGCGATCCTTGTAATTCTATATCTTTTCTCTCGCTCATCTTTCATTCAATATTTATTAGCTTTCCCACTAAACCACGAGAGATGTGAATTGTTAATGTGCGGAGCGGATGGATTATTGAATATTTGTTATATAATCAATGATAATATCTTTTAGACAAATATAATACATTAGGTTTCACGCAGGGGTTGATTCATGCGGGGATGCGGCAAACAAATCAGTTGTAACGTGAGATCCTACCGTGGAATCTTCACATAAGCAATACTGTTTTGGCTTTGAGTGTTATTGGTACAAATCGAAGGCTGTATAATTACATGCAGGAGTAGATCCGTAAAACGTACGCAGTACAGTACCAAGGGGCACATTTCGAGAATGTAGGGAAAATTGGCAGGAAACAGTATCTACGTTTTTTCTACTTGAACCGGAATGAACTTGAAAATTTTTATTTTTGTGGAAACCTCTCTAGTAAAATGAGCTCACGCAGAAAATATTGGAGCAAGAGCACCGTTCCTTGCTCATCTTCAAGAATTGAAGAAGCATCTACAACAGAGGATTACAGAATACACAGCTTGACTCTATGGTTGTTGTGCATGCATATTGTGCGTGCGTGCATAATGCTCTTATAAGTTGAGTGCACATTTTCACGCGATATTTCGGTTGTAAGTGGGATACCAATGGAGTTTTTCCATTTTGAGAAAAAAAAACTCTCTTTCAAACTACTCACACACATAGATGCTGCTTTTTCGTGAGTAAATTGTGCGGAATAGCATGTAGATGTGGGAGATGGGATCTTTGGTGGAAGTGCTGTCATATATATTAAAAGTACGCATATTAAGGGTTGAAATGGTGAAGAGTGAGACGCGCGCGCGGATTTCTTACATGTAAAACTTGCACACGTCACAGTTCCAGAGAGTTGTAACATAATAGGCCAATACGTGTAATAGTGAGATATTAAGCAAACAAGAGAGGGGAGAAGAGTATGGAGGAACGATGAAAATTTTTTGAATAATAAAATATATAAATTGTAAAAATTTTCATAGAGATAGAGTAGTGCACATGTGTGTAATTACAAGCCACATGAACATGAAAGGACTCCAGTATTATGAGATATATAATTATGGACATTTTCCGACCATAATCTCGCATGAAATGGTCCTAGAAGAGGATCCCACATTAATGGCGTGGCTAGACCCTATTAGTTGCTCCTTCGTAAGCGCACAAAGAGAAGATTTGTTGAGAACCGTTTCAATCCAAGACAAGTTGACTGTTGTTGTTGAAAAGTTGGAATGCACATTTTCCTCAGCCTTAATATGCATGTAAAGATGTTGATTATATTTTGTAAAATGAGTCCAAGAAAATGTGTACGTGTGTATCATTAGAGCCTGTCATTTACGTGCTGACTTTTCGTTCCTGAATTTCTCAAATATTTTTAATTTGAAATTTTCAACTTGTCTTCAACGAAAGTGCAACAGATTCATGAAAGAAAACATGTTTCTATATCTTTCACCACTTAAAGCGTGGATGCATCATGAGTGCTTTCCCGAGCTTTATTTAGAGCGTAATTAAATTTCGAGATGTCGTTCCCCGAAACGCATTACCATTTCTGGAGGTTTCGCGCTGAGAAACGCAAATATCTTGATTCATTTTCCGGTGGTGACACACCGGAATGAGCTTACTCCTTTGGAGAAGTGGGTGCCCTCAATCTCGCGGCGTGGCCTGCTTAAATCATACACAACTTAAAACAAAGTGCTTTGCTTACATGTTTGTAGGAAAACTTCACATTTCTTCTGAAAGGAGACGCGCGTCCAATTTAACACCATGTGAGCACATGAGGTTGAGAAGAAAACGGCGCAATATGGAACGGTGTAAGTGTGCCGTGGTGAAGTCGCATTACGATTTGGAAAGTCATGTTACATGTAATACTGAGCATTACGGTTATATAATATTGCTGAATCGTGAAAGTTGATATGTTTCGTGCCAGGATTTTGATGGATTGAAATGATAAGAGTGGTGTGCTGTGCTGGTGCCCATTTAAAACCTCATTCCTATTCATATCGTTCCAAGTATAGGCCTCCTACTAATAATGTAAAATTAGTGCGTTTCTGTACAAACATCTATTACACTACGGACCATAGCACATTTACAAGGTACACAAAGTCGGACATCGACTTTCCCCTAATGCCTACCTGCTTCACGACATTTTCTCTGGTCATCACTTCCAAGGATTGGGAACCTTTTTCCAGAGTAAAAAACATGCATCACACATTTTAGGTTGAAAAAACGGAAGCCGGAAGAAAGTGCTGTGTGGACACAGAAATCTATGATCTTTTCCTTTTTTTCCGTCTCATATATTAAATATAATTACAAGTCTCGATTTGCGGTTTTCTTTTTGACTGCAACACGATTAGTTATAAGCTGGAGTTGTAAAATGTGTAAAAAAATAGTATGTTCATTTTACTCCACTGCTTAGTAATCTTTATAAGGTCATTTGTGTGGTTTCGGTTTTTTTCGAAATCTTTTATCCATTTTTTTCACAATAACTCACCAGCTAACGAACTCTATAGCTTCGAGCATAGTATGAATGTATATCCGTCTATCGTGCCAATTCATTGTTTAATCACGTGTCCTTGCAGTTCTCGCGGCCGTTGGCTCTACCTCGGATGATATTTTGTGTTGTTTTCATTGCGCTTTTTGTTCTCATTTGAAATGATGGATATGTTGTTGACGCTGTTGAAAAACATTCCATTTCTTGTCTAGATATACGTAATGTACACTTCCACATGGATCGATCCATACATCACTTTGTTCGATTGTGACTTTTTTTTCGCGTTCCCGTTTTGTTGTGTAATCAAATGGCGGTATGTGTTATGTGATAGCATGGTATGTAAGTGTAATCTTATCGAGAGAGATGAACGAAATCATGCCAATTGGTGGCGCAAGTACTGTAATAATCGCGTTATTTGCTTTGTGGGCTCCGTTTTCCAAAATGTCCATGAATCCGTGAATTTTTTTAGGAAGGAAGGAAGTCATTGTCTCGTAGTTCTGCAGTGATTTTGTACATACAAATCATAATATATTGGCACCTTGTGTTCACCTCTATTTTTTGGGACGCTTCCATACAAAAGGCAACGCGCAAAAAAATCGCGATCGTGGGTTGTTGGTCAGAAAAATTTCGTGATCTATACGTTTTAGGAGTAATTTGTCCTTGACAAAAAAGAGTTCATTTTTTTGCACTCGGACCAGCACATTATGCGGATAGCAACTAGAAAAATGAGAGAAACGGATAAAATCGAAAGGAAGGAAGTAGTCGGTTGAATGTTCTAAAAAGTGAATGAAGAGTGTTTGGTTTCGTTGTTCCTGTGTTTTCGTAGAAATCGGGAAATGCCATGTCCACCCATGCATTTGCGACTTGTTTAATGGTCCGAGCCATGAAACCGAAAACGACAAGTACAATTGGAAGTTGAGCTGGGACTCGATACTTTTCACTAAATTAGCTATTAGTAGCTACACATTCCACAACATTTTTTTGCATGACCTACGAACAAAGTGAATGCAGTCATTGAGTGCAGAGCATTATTTCTTGTTCTTTGTATTCATCATGAGATTCTCGGCATATATTCATTTCTCCGAACAGGATGAGACAATGTATGTGCGCGTCGAGCCAAAAGTGAAACTTGGCATGCCCTTTCCGCCCTGTCTGGAGAAATGCAGTGTTTTTCATTTGGGCGTATTCACAACCAACTTTTGCATTCAAAGACAAAATGCAATCGCAATAATACTAATGCTTTGCTACATAAACTCTGGCTTCTGTGCTTGTATTTTTTTCTTAAGATTTCTATTTTATCTCATCTAAGGGAATTGGGGAAGTTTGGAGGAAACAAGTTCACTTTACATAACAAATAATAATTTCGAAAAAAGATTCAATGGAGAAGCTCCCGTCTTCCCTTGAGTATATATTTGTGTGCACACTTAATGATTTAAGACATGAAAGGAACATATGGGAGTTGTGTCTCTTTTGTCCGTATGCCGGTGACATTTTTAGTAGGTTGAGGCATTCTGTAAAAAGTCGAGAACAGCCAGAAATAAGAGAAACTGAAGAAGCACGGAAGTGGGCTGTTTCATCTTTGAATATGTACATCGACAATTTATACATACGTTTACACATCTATAGAAGTAATCTTTTTGGAATTCCAGTATATTTGTATTACGTTTCATATTATCCTGTACACTGTCTCCGCTTCAGATAAGGCTTCAGATATGTATTGGCACACGACTTCAAATGTCTTTTTCTGAACAATGCTCATATCGAAAAGACAACAGTGGAGCTCATGTGTACACTCTTTGGGGCCATATGTTGGTCGTATGCGTCGTTTTTTTGGGGGACAAAAAGTCACTTCTTTCCCCAAAAAAACTTGCTTTTCGCATGTAACGCACTTTTTCATACGCGTGGTATACAGCTCATCTTCATCTGTTGAACATAAGGAGCTCTGGCAAGTCCAAGCAGAGATTTTTTTGGTAATGAAACGTTTTTTTCTAACAACATGATGTCATCTGCATAATATTATTCCATATAGGCATTATGACCGAGGTGCATGAAACATGTTTACGAGGACTTTGCCTCTATTCTAGTTTTTTTCCTAAAGATTATGTCATTCTCTCTGTGTGATGTATGCAAAACCTGATCTTAACTGTATGACTACGTGTTCGTGTGTGCGCTTCAGTAATAATGATATGTATCCCATTGTGTCACTCATTTCTGTTACACAAATGTCTCCTCTGCGTGCAATCCCGCCATGGATGGCGCTCTTCCAGGTTGAGTATAAATATTGGAGTGATGCAATCAGCTTGATTGTTTTCTTCAAGAAGAACACTAATTTCCAAGGAGGAGCTCGAAAATCCCATTGGTATCGCACGAAAAGAATGCTGAATGGTGGCTTGTGGGACACTGGCTGATGTAGGATTGATACGTATTTACCATTTACACGATTCCAATGAGACAGATGTTATTACACTCTGCAAGACAAGACACTTTTTTCTACTTCCTTCTATGAAGGGCTGTGCTGTCGTACTTATGTGACAATGACACACGCTTCTCTGTGATACAAGCCAAAACCTGCATTTAGAGGAGGAAGCTGAAAAACCCTAGGAAACAGCTAGAGCTCTAATATGCAACAAAAAAGACACAAGGAGCTTGTCGTGTCTTCATTAAGAGCGGAGCTGAACTTATCTCCCAGGGTGCACGTGTCAATTCATTGCATCCAACATGTACAACCGTTGTCTAGTATTCAGTGTAGAAAAACCAGAATGAAAGGCAGGAGCACCGGTGTCGTCTCGGGAAGTTGAAGGCAGACTCCTGTTTTGTGTGCCACTCTCCAATGAAAAGTACATAACACTTGGCACTGTCATGTGTGCTGTTATTTTGTGTAGCAACCTTCTCTTTTCCTGGAGCTTTTGTATGTATCATAATGTCTCAAGAGGGTTTGAATACACATCCAAAAAACTGTATTGTGTACTATACGTTTTGTCTCTTGTATTCGTGCGGAGAAGAAGTGTAAGAGAAAATGTTCTTTGATAATAGTTGCGTTTGTGCTTCCTCTTTTTTACTCCTTTTTCCTCTAATATCTTGACAGACTCTGCCATTTTCTTTATTTTCTTAAATAACTAATGCACCGTGTGTGGCTCTCATTGTCACGATTATGTGTTGGTCCCCTTTCATCTCGATTGCTCCGCTCGATTTCTTGTGGTGATACCTCCGATTGGACGTACTTGTTATCACACTGGATTTCATTGAGAGTTTTACACGTATATAATCCTATCATTTTATGTAGCTGCCTATATAGTGTTTTTGTGCTGTAGTAAGAGCCGCAAAAATATATCTTTTGTCTCCTCTCACCCACACCCGCTCCCCTATTCAATTGGGTGTTATCAGATTCTCTCCATTTCTCGTGGATGAGCATTTATTTATAACTTTGTATCTCACAACTTCCTCATTGCGAAAAGGAACAACGTCAAGTCGACGTGTGGATGTCATTTTAGTGTTTTTCCACATATCCGTCGTAATAACTGTCGCGCGACAAGGAAACTCCATGATACATTGGGTATTGTACATTGTGGCTTGTTATTTGAAGAGAAATTATGATTGTCAATCCGCTGTCGACGAAACGACAGAGTAACACGCTGTGTGGATATCATAAAGGAAAATTGATTTGATAACAGAAAGACTTGTCAGAAAGAAGTCAGAAACGGCTAGAAATTTTCAAGGTAGACCTTTCGGGTGATGGGTGCCATTTTATGACTTACCTGGAAAATGTGAAATACATATCGGAGCTTTTAAGTGTTGACGAAAGTCGGGAATGACGCGTTTCCACATAATCAAAAAATCGCGACACATTGTGTGCTCAAAGGTTCACTGTTTATCTGTCCGTCAGAGGACAGTCGTATTTAAACTGAGGAAACTTGTTGTGTGCTCAATCATTCTCGTATTTTTGTTTGGACAAACTTTTCTTGTAATTCGGTTACAGACAGAAAGACAGCAAGAGACAGTTTGTTTGTGAGGGATGTGACGATGTTTTGAAAAGGGAGACGATTTGTTCTCTCTCATGGTTCGCTGAATGTACGTAAGTTTAGCTACACTAAACCATGACGAAGTTTCGTATTTTTTTTCAGAATTACTTTTCATCTCTTGTTCTGCTTTCATGAAAGTAGCATTTATAGAGAGAGAATCGTCATATCATTGCAATCCCTTTCAATTCTTAAAAAAACTACCGTCGTGTGTAGGTGTGTCGCACGGAACCACCTTTCTCTACGGAACTACCTATACAAAAAACTGTGATGTTTGCCTACGTAGTAGAATGTATTTACGTCAAATCTCGTGAATTTATTGAACTCGTATTTTCCTTTTTACCTCTTTTTTACTGCCAATTCTGAAACTTTAATGTGTCTCTCTTCTGAGAAAAAAATGTGCACACAAACCAACTCTATATTGGCATTATTGTTATAATCTGAGTAAGCAGGACAGCTGTGACTTGTCGTGAATTTATTGTCAGCTTGTTAGTACACTTGACGGTGTGCGCTGTAGATTTTTTGTTTGTTCGACAGATTATTACGTATGACTGCCATATCATCAGCCACACGGAGTGAGTTTGCGAAGTACAATTTCATTTTAGATGTTTGAGCGACACTTTTTTCGAGATAGTAGAATGTATTTATGGTACATTTTTTTGTTGAACAAGTGTGCAAGAGGGATGTGGCAGGTAATCCATGCGTTTAATGTAGATATTGCTCACACACATTCACACGTTCAACCCTTCTTTTCCCCCTGGACGTTGTGATTTCATGCAAGGTGTGAGCTCGTGTGTGGTTGTAGTGACGATGGTGTGTATCAGTAGAGAAAATTTGTCAAAAAGTCACACTACAAATGAAATGACGAACAAAGCAGATGAGTGGGATAATGCGCACTAGAATAGTATGCTTCTCTCTGAACATTGACGGGCATAAATGAATGAGTTTACAATGGGGTTGCCAATGAAAGGACTGATTATTGGAGGGTTTACTGGAATTTTTGTCACTCGTATAATTTTGGTGATTGTCGAGGCGGAGGAAAATCACGTATTACATTACAGTGAATTCCATATGGGCTTGCTCGATTTCGCTCGAATGAATGGCAATCGAGGGTTAAGCTAATTGCATTAATACCTGTAATAGTAATTTTGGCCAAATGCCGACTGAGAACGGATCTAATTGCAACTCTCACTTCGGAATAGACATAGAATTTACTTTTGGACTAAACTTGTATCATAGAACTACTTGTATGCCTTACATGATAAGAGCAAATTATTCAAGAGTGATTACAATGAGAGAGTAAATGAACTAATGGTATTAATGAAAGCAGAAATCTGGTGATGACACTTTTTCTTCAGGAAATAGAGCAAAAAATTTCATATGCAAAAATATTATGTGCATTGATCAGTAATAAGTATTTGATTTCCACTTTTGTCCTTCCACATCAACTTCCACGGGATGAGTGAAATAAATGTATGTCAGAAACGTCAAGCCTGGATGCTCCGACTCTTTCAAGGCTTTGTTTTCCTATATACTTTACACACAACTGCTTCTTTTTGTGTTCAAACTCTTCTTGAGAAGACCGACCGTGTGGCATATGCGAACGAACAAGAGCACATGAACTTGTATCAAACGTAATTGTCTCTGAAAAAAAGGAGAAAAATAGTAGGAGAGCGGACGAAGCAATTCTACGGGGTTTTTTGTTCGTGCCGGATATTCCAGTTCATTTTTCAAAGTTGATCTTTTCCTCCTTTCATGATTTAACAAAATTCAAAAGCTTCTGTCTTGATGAGAGTGACGGCGTATTCAGACGCACTTTTATGTACATATTGTCTTGAGTGAGGGTGGATTATGGACATGGTTGAATATGGAAGAATTTTTCTGTCAGCACCACTCCAGCTTGAACCCTTTCGGAAAAAAAAAACTTGTTGAAGCATAATCGTGTGGACTGAGCGGACGATATCATTATATCCATGTGTGTTTGTGGAATAAGGGAGAACTCTATGACATTGCACTCTCGGCATGGTGTGGTGAGTTCATGTGATGGAGATTTGAAACGGAAAATCGCAAAAGAATGTCCACGTCATCACATTTCCTGCTCGGACTGATTCATAAATTATATCGTGGAACTCAAAGTGGAAAACATTGTTAAAAAACTGTGTCATCTTTGCTATTTACTTTGAGAGACAACAAGATAACATATTTCTGATAAGCGAGAGGTGGTAAAAATAGTGTGATGAATGAGTAATAAACGAACATTTCGCAGATTCGCTGAAACTATTCATAAATGAAAATGTGCATGTAACTTTCATGGTGTCAAGTGAAATTAAAACTGCAGCAATCAATTTTTTTTTCCAAAAATATTGACGTTGATGCATCACTATTATTCTGTTGTAATTAAGGCTAACTTAATAAGATCAGTAGCACTTAACCATTAACCCCAGAAGCCATATATATTTATTAGGTTAATCAATGAACTCGAACCCCATCGACATTTGAAATCGATCGCTGAATTTCTTATTCATCACATCGCCGACGTGCCCTTTAGACGTTAATTATAACGCTGACCTTCATCAGTTAACGTCCCAAAACTACGAGGACAAAGAAACTTTTCCATCCCAGATTTGTAGGCACACATAACGATGACGCAATCAAATGGCTCCTCATCACTACCTTGATTTGATAAGTGTGTCTGCTTTTTGTCGATGTGGACGCATTGTAATCTAAATGAACAATCGATAAACAACTCTTTTTTTCGGATTTCCAATGACCATGATGAGGACGAGAGGATGTGGAATTATGCACGAGATTAATGAATGACACAATCAACAATCGAAAGGGAAAGGGGATATGTTTGGTCATTTTTAATACCATTTTTCGCTCCACTCTCTGGACTCTGGAGTTGGGGTATACAAAGCATATAAAATGTTGATGATGTCCTCAATATTTGAACGTGTGCACCACGCCACAGCATTGTAATGCATGCCCACACTTTCTCGTCCTAATGGCATTACGGTATAATGATTAAAGCCGTTTTTCTGTTTGTGTTGTGTTTGCCTCAGTAGTTGATTAATGGAAGGTTGCGTGTAACGTTCTGCCTTGTTTTTTTTGTGCACACCTTTTCCTCTCTGTTGTGGAACGGGTTTTAAGACAAAAAAAGTAAGACAAAACAGAGGGCAAAACTGAAAAGAAATTGTGGCTCCTTCACTAGTGAGTTTTTTGCGCTCTTTGTATAAGAACAAGAGGAGTTTTGTGGCACGAGAGGATTTTTGGGTGCAACATTTGGTGTATAGGAAGCACGGGTCAGGTTATGGCCCTGACAGGAGATCATATTTTTATTCAAGAGCAAGCTGTACCCTTCTGGTGATCAAGAAGATGATGTAGAGGATTCTCTACCTGTTTTTGTGTCTACGGTTGATTGGTCCAGGTTTTTGTGTCTTGACTTGTACCACATTTATACTTTATTATTATACATCATTTCGCATCAGTTCAATGGAGCCTAAATACGAGGGAAAACACAGAGCATTCCTTCGCGGCTCACTGGAAGGCTTATAATTTCTTTTAAAACACATATCATCCTCTCATCTCTGACGAAGCAAAAATCCCTGGAAAAAGAAGTGCTCTTGGCCAATCAAGTTTGTGTAAAAGCTTGCTCACCCAATTTATCCATTTTACACAAGAATCGCACACAACAGTTTCTCTGTAAATTCAATCATCCAAAAGGAACAACTTTAAAGGCCAGAA
>JAHZMW010002264.1:0-17389 GCA_027743745.1 Alloscopus bannaensis | reverse complement strand
AACGCAAATAAAAGGGGGCGATTATTAACCAATTCCTTTTCATCTACATTTCCTTCCTGTAGAAATGCCGCGCGTCAAGAGTACCATCGTTTTTCGTACTCAGTTATGATTCTTGAATCTCACGAGTGGATGTAATGTACCAGTTCCCATCTTGCATGTAGCATGTAACATGTTCGAATGCGCCGTAATTCCGTGCGTAATTACCTGATGATATTTGAAAAAAGCAAAAATGTCGCTCCAAAACAAAAAGAACTGACATTAAAAACTAGTTAATGAAGTTTCTGCTTGAAGTGAGTCAGCAGTTGGTTCTTATCGCAATCTAACGTCAGCTCGTACCATTTTCGCAATTAACTTTTCTGTTTCACATTGCCTCTCACGATGATCACTCTTTTGTGCTCGAATCAGATCATAAATCACATAACATCGGATCAAGCGTTTTATCTGCGATCTACTTTTTGAGTTTCGACTGACGCATAAAATTTCCGAAGGACAGTCCCTCAACATCAATTGTCTATCAACATAAATCCGGAGACTTTTATTGTCATCGTATACCCATACACGGTAGGACATCATCAGTCGAATTACCACAAAAAATGTAAGTGAAAGGTCTCCTTGATCTGTGTCATTGTCATTGCCTGCCGCACACAGTATCCATCGGGCATCACGCATATCACTCCAGAATACTCATTGTGTGCCATTGTCATTAATACCCATTTCCGATTCGTTAACGTCATTATGTAAGCAGCTATACGGATTGACGATAAGTGAATCTATAAAAAATAACCTTATGTGTAAACTTGAAAGAATAGGCCACCTGTTGAGGTGGGTTAAATAGTACAGATCACAAACTCTATAATGATATAAAGCTGATCATGGGATCATATAGTGATGATTGCAATGCCACCTACGGCGTTACCACTGTCAATTGCCTATCAATACTCGTCGAGTCACCGAACCCACTTTTGTAGTCAGAGCACAACATTGTTTGCACAGAAGTCCTGCGAGAGATGTCAATTTTCTGGTGATAAAACAGGCGTTCCAATGACTCTCATAAGCGCGAAGGCCTCGCCAATTATTTGAAGGTGACAGGATGTCTATCATCCCCAAGACCTTTTTTTGTAGACACATTCTGCTTACTGAGGCATGCTGCCTACAATACTTCATTAGTAAGCCGGTATCAAAAAGGCAGATGGAGAGAAGTCATTGACGGCTCTCTGTGTGTGTATCAGTGCATCTACCAAGTTACGCTATAAAAACATTGACAAACGACCGACACCCAAAGTCACAGAGTTTCCAGCACAAAAAAGACATTCAAGATCAAGGTGGCGAGATGAGAATGTGTTTCAAGTCCTGAATTGGTTCACCCGCTCTAGGGAGTCCGCAAACAAGTATTCAATTGAGTCTCTGAACTGTTTCTGAGCATCGCCCTCCCTCTCCCTAATTAGCATACTGAACTACTGCATTACTTTCATTTTTTATGTTGAGAGTGGCTTTTTTACATAAAAAAGTTGTTTCTTCAGGGAGATCCATGTTGTTCGCAAGGGTGAGCTGCTTAATAAGTCAAAATCTTTTGACATTTTAAGCTTGATCGTCTTGTCTGACACAAATATATAATTAAGGAAATTCTTCAACGATCACTATCCACTTGCGTACTCACGCATTACGCACTTTTTGGGACTATAAGACAAATGAAAACGACACACATCAACCATGTGTAACTACTACAATTATTTCGATGTTGAGTGATTCCTCCCACGACTGAAGGCTGGTAAGAACAAGCGTGATAATCACATGGGTCACAGTCGTTATCATTTTTGCTCTGTGTTTTGCAGTAATTGATTTTTTGTTGGGTTACTCAATCGCTGAAAATTCTCCATTTTTTTGTGAGCCCACATAAAACAATCACGACGATCAAGGATTAAAGCTTGTATATTGTTCTTATTATTATGATTAAAACAGGAAATACGTGATACGTAATTGTTTGCTCGTGCTAGAGAAAAACAGATTGAGGGAAAATTCAGCAAAAAAAGGATCATTACCGCAAGCCATTAAATCAGGGTAAACTGTGCGTTTACGCATGTTATCCACACGGCAGGCGCGTAGGTACTTGGCGGTTTTAAATGGAAATGCTGACTACCATCTGGCATAAACCGCATATTTGGAGATTATATAATAATCAGGAGAGTACTTCCAGTAATCAGATACTTCCTTTGATTTACGATCGTTTTTCAGAAGCATTCACACACAGCCTGGCCTAGAGGCATGTTTTCGCACCAATTTCCTCCTGATTCTGAGGGTCAAGTTCAATGAAGAACTGAAACCACATCACGAAATTTATCAGTGTACATTTACATAACGCTTTAGATGGTCGTATTTCAGCTTCCAGCTGTGCCTCTCTGTGTCATCTCCCTGTCACATTGTTACGGCAGAAAATTGCGTGTGAGAAGTGCGTGAGTGGGGTTGCCTCTATAATAAACGTGCGTGAGTCGGTGTGCGTAAATAAATCGAGTACACCAGAAAGATATGTTATCTGTGTGACATATCGTTTAAAGATATTATCGTGTTTAGGAATAGCTTCTCGGGAGGGCAAAACGCTTATATAATATAGTATGATGGACCCTTGGACTCGACATTAATTAGCTACCACTGCAATTTACATAATGCACTATTGCTCTCGCACTCTCTCTTTTTTATGAATTATGGTTGTCCACTCGAGTGTGCAATTACTCATGTGAGGAAACCAGTAGTCTCAGTAAACGTTAGCTGTCATTAACCGAAGGATTTCATCTCAATCGCCAACCCTTTTCTAGTAACAAGTTGTTTAAGTAAAGTCAAATTACAGCGATTTCCTATTTTTTTGCTGAATCTCACATTCAGCTCGCTTTCATACCAGATAACCATCGCTGATGAAGCGAGACAAAACATACAGTGGGTAATCTTACACCTTATTTTGTGGGTGTTGTCATTTTCAAACTTTGCCTGTGAACTTTGCGAAGTCTGATTCAGCTGTGGATGCACATCTTTGCTATGATGTAATAATATGATCACGCATTAAAATTAATGCTTATGCTCACACAGCACAACATCCCTCTCTTCAGACAAGGTGTAAAGACAGGTACAAGTACTCCTGTAATGACACCGCTTCGATATGGAAAAGCTCAGAGTAAATGAATGGAAAAGTCTGACGTGACAGTGAGCAAATGAAGTGGAACCTAGAACTTCATGGTCTCTTCGTTGTGCAATTATATGGTAATCACAAAATTCACAATCACTACGAAATTGATTGATTTCACAAGTAAACAGTGAGCTCCTATAAAGAGCTCTACATCACTTATGTAGCCTTGATGACATTAAGAAATCTGGACATAGTGGTGTACGCGAATTTAATGGGAAAGTGCCAGGGATCATGATCAATCACTGTCAAACACTGTGATCAAAGGAAGTCTGATCAAATGGTGCGATTTAGGAGAAACTGATGATGGACGTGATTCAAATGATTAGGTAGGTGGAATAAATTTCTAGAGCCGAGCATACAACAACGGTAGCTTTATTGTATTATAATAATGTGGCTTATGCATCTTATTAATTTGACGATGCTTTAATTGGAAATTACCTTCAAAGTGCAGAGATGATGATGGATTTGATAACTTGCTTAAAGGTGAACTCATACTGTTGCTCCTTGATATCCTGATTTCTATTTTAATTTTCTTGTCAAATTATGGTTCAAGGTTGACTTAACCTAATAGTCCAAATCTAAAAATTTAGACACCCATCCTACAATGAATTAGAGGATGCCTTTGTAATCGGTGTGAGCGGAAAGTGGATCGGTGTGGAAAACTCATTGCAGCATGTGGAATGTGGAAAATATTTTTCAAATTCAGACTAGGGCACCGGTTTCCCACTACACTTTGAATTGAATTAGTACGTTAGCAAAATGCATTATTACACTCATTATCTACCCAAAACATTGCCGACTGAGCCATTGCCGAAAGAGTACAAGCAAAAAGATGTTCTGTCAAATTTCTACACACATTTTTATGCTCAACTGCAAAATGCGTGTGTTTATTCTAATTACTTCATACACATACGTCGCCAACAGAGAATGAGAATTTGTATACAGGGAGTGTTCAGCATTGTTTAGCCATCCTCATATATTACATCCTTTTGTTGTGTGTGCTGAAACTCAACAATGCAAAATGGCACAATACTTGGATCATGAGCACAAGGCAGATAAAGTGGTTTACTTTCTTTGTTCCGCTTTTATGCAACTTCATACTGCACACAACACAAACACACAAAGAGCGAGAGAAAAAGAGATAAATGTAGTCTTCGGGGTTTGAATGACTTCAGGGTAATTATAGATTATAGATATACGTGTGCCGAGGTAACTCAAGGGGCAATGCGAAGTAGAAGCTCGGAAAGGGCTAGAGCGTCGCATGCATAGCCTCACGTTTAGAATCAACTTTGCAAAACTATGTGTGTGGGAGATGAGTCCACCCTGGTGATCCAATTTCCTTTTCTATACACTCTTCTAAACTCTGCACAACTAATAGTCTACCCAAGGATTTTATGAATTCACACAAACACAAGCATTTGCATTGTGAGCCTTTAGTAGAGACGATAGGAGGATGCATTCTTGTTGCCCGTCTCCCATGATAAATTATCGTAATCTTGCCCTGCTTTGCTTATTTTAGTATGCTTATGGTGCAACACACGGTGCACACTGGGAGGACATGACGTTAGAAAACTGTGAGCGAAGCAAAGGTGTCAATTGTGCGTGATATATGGATATGAGCATGAGAAAATTATCATCTTCATCGTATCATACACATCCTGACAGGAATATGAGTCAAGCGACTAGAATATTTTTGTGCCAGTCTGTGGAGAAGGGACGAGAAGGCAGGTGCATTACACAAATTGAATATATTCCCTGTCTTCTAGCGCGTACTAGGAGCTAGCTCATAACACAAGACATGACATGATGTATGCTTGTCAGATGAGAGATAAGGTTAGGAAAAGTGTTACGCAAATACATACCAACTCATATATCTCCCTTAGACTTTGAAGCTTAAGGGATTGACTTTTGCATCAGCGGTCTCCTCTCTAAGAAGTGGTGAGAATGAGAAAAAAAAGCTAGAGAGAAAAAAAGGCAAAAAAATAAACCCATAATGTTCGGGGTCACTTACATTTTTAGCAGGGGCTTCTCCCTCCTCAACTTCTCCTTCTCCAGTCTTGCAGATCTCGCTCGGTAAACGCCTACGAGAACGGCGAGAGCGCAAAGGAAGAGAATAAGTATTCGAAGCACTCTCCCACGATGACCACCAAATACCTGACCCAGTTTTTCACTCCAATTCACCGCCTGAAGCATGATGTAGCTTTTTAATGCACCGGGTCCAGTGCACAGAAAAATGTGAGTTTTGGGGCTCACAACTACGACGAGTTGTGGGGCTGAGAAAAGTTTTTGCAGATTCGTCCGTTCTAGTAGTTTCTTTTTACATCATCATATAACTACATCGATGTAGATATCATTTAATAGCCTATAGCTTGATGTACATGGGAAGGAATCACAGTCTACAACAATCCTCCCTGATTAGTTTCACATTTCGTATCACTACAAGTTTATCAAATTCTTCAAGTTCTGCTTCCCTCGATGTTTTCTGATGATTCTACGTAATGGGTTAGAAATCGGTGAAACAGCTTTCTTTTCCCCTTCCGTGATCTCGAGATATGTGGGATAAGACGAACTTAATTAGTTGATGTCCGTTTTTTAGAGTTCTCACTTAGATAGCTCTAATATATAGGTAATCGTGTTTGGAAGCACTTATGTTCTCTCTCCGTATAAAAAATACGTCAGCACTGTTTAATGGACAATAATAACAAATCGATAACAAGAAATTATCTAACACACAGCTACATCAAAGGAAAGATTCCGGAATTTTTCTTAGTTCTTATGCAACTCTAGTGCTGACAGTGATGAAACAAAAAACGAATGTTGAGCTGATGTCAAGTAAATAGAGTGTGTAACAAAGCATGTGCTATAAAACAACGAACTTT
Organism: Alloscopus bannaensis; assembly: GCA_027743745.1. Classification (NCBI taxonomy): domain Eukaryota; kingdom Metazoa; phylum Arthropoda; class Collembola; order Entomobryomorpha; family Entomobryidae; genus Alloscopus; species Alloscopus bannaensis. The sequence goes on along the minus strand of JAHZMW010002264.1, from coordinate 11,335 downwards.
TGGCGAACACGCAGCTTTGTTTTTGCATGTGTGATATATGGCACTTGTGAAAAACGGCAGATATGTAAGTGTCTCCTCCTTTCTCAATTTTGCTAATTACTTGATTCCTTTGTCTGTACTTTGTCTCTGCGAATGTGGAGTTGACATTCGAAAAAAGTCGAAAATTCAGTGTCACAAAATTGAGTTAAAACTGAGGAAAATGTAAACGATACAGATTCGTGAACTGGTACTGTCTCACTGTAAAATCAATTGCACAACACCAACTGCTCTCATCTGATTACAATGAAGATCTTCTTGAGGTTGAGCATCTCTTCTGACAACGTAATTGGCTTCATGGCAATCAGGCGTCTGCCGATGCTGTTGACGATGAAGTTGATCCTCTCTGAAGCAGAGACGAAGTGAAGTGACGTCGACGGTTGTCTTTCTGACTTTATAACTGCCCCATGCAAATTAGTCAATGAGCGTATGGAACTGTTGGGCATGATTGTTGGCTCTTGGGAATAATGAGTCGATAAACCTTCATTGAAGTGGCTTGTTGTTGTGACTCACACAGAGAGACTGTGGCTATCCAAATTATTTATGGTGAAAAAAGTTTATATTCTATCGACTTGTGACAATAACAATACCATATTATTTGATGTTTTACATTTTATATGGCTTTTTTATCCGCTATTGTGCAGCGGCAAGTGTGCCTTCTCATAAACACGGGGTTGTGAAACAGAGAAGATGGCAATGACTTGATGATTTGTAATTTAATCTATTAATACAAATGTTTTCGCTAATAGAGCGAAGTCGTCTGTATAGATTTGTATTTATGTCAATCGCACATCAACTCTTACGTCGAATGCACAGGAGGGTGGGTGTCTGATCGTTTGATGAATAGCTTCAGTTGAAAGTAGCGTGGGGTGAGTTTGTGCGTACCTTTAACGTGTACTGTATTTCTGACCTCTCGAATGGGAATCTTCTGTGCAAGTTTTAATCTTGTCAATACTCGTTTCCTTCCTTTATGAAGACAAATTTGACAGCTTTTCCTTTTTCCTCTTGTGCGCTGCTCAGCTAGTTTGGCACCTCTTCCCCTGTATTTAGAACAGACGCGGCGACCGCGATGTCGAAGGAAAAATCAGGATCAACTCGTTTCTTTATTCCTCTCTGTGATGTCGTGATGACTGATGATTAAAGCCAAGTGCCTACTGCTCACCGTTGGCTCAGTGCGGATGATGACGATTTTTTTTTATCTAATTTCCAATCCAAGCTATATGTCATTTCTTGGGTGAAACGGTGTCACTTGTAGAGAAACCATTGTTCATGTGTAGAGCAACCTGAAAATTGTTATCCCAATAAAACAACACATACATTTATTTAATATAAATATCAACCCATGCAGACATGTTACTTTAACTGTTGTTATTTCAGAAGTAATAATATATTCACACTCATTCAAGCGGTAAATGAGTAAAATCGAAAATGAGTACTCTCAACTTGTAAAAGTCGGCTCGCGAAAATGAGCAAAGTTTTAAGACTTTTTGTTATCTTGATGTGTTAATGCGAGCACTAAAATAATCGATGGTAATCAGAATTTAAAAGAACAAAATGCACCTTTGACTCTGTAAGAACAGTCATGACTCAGCTAGACCAAAAAAGAAATAAATTCTTTTAAGCATGATTTTGCTCGGGTACACGTCACCGGCTTTGCACTTTGTCTTGTAATGTTGTGCGCGTTCAATTACATTTCACAATGCAACAAAATGATTGTAGCTAAAAAGAAAACCAGTTTGCTCTGCCCAACTATATCACTGCCGAGGAGTAGATGAGTTTATGGCAGGCTTCAAAAATAACTGGTCAGTTCAAGTAGTTTATGATGGACGAACTACTAAAAGCATTTCAATCAGGAATGCTTCAATTGTGTATTATTGGATTCGTACAATGATTTTTCCAGTTAGAAGTATCGGATGTACGGTAGTTAGCTCAATGTCTCGGCACAATATAATGCAACAATGTAATTGCAGCGGTTTCAGCAAAATGCTCAACCATTGTGCTCAAATCTGACCACAGGTTGATGGGTGCTTATTATTACTATTTACCTATCTTGATATCCATCAGTCATACAAAAGGTTTGCACAAAGCTCATCATATGAGTGGATGAAATGGCCTCGTAAAAGGAGAGAGTGGACAATTCAACAGTTCCAACTTCAGGAAATGCCACAAATGATCCTATTTTTGGTGAGCCGTAGCCTTTGTTGTGATGATAATAGGAGTATAACCATGCAAATCGTAGTGCTTGAAACATATCGGAAACCAATTAGCTACAGAAATATAATCAGAGCATGTGAATGAAGACGAGCTTAGTTAGGAATGCACAAACCATAAAACCTTCACGAGAGTGGAACACTAATTTATCATTAATTCACTTCTATTACGAAGTGTGAACACAGCAGGAGCCGTACACATCGCACAGTAGCCGATGTACCTAAAATCATCCAGTAATGAAAATGAAAATGAACTTTGCTCTCCACTCAATGGATTTTGTAATGGGTGCATCATTTGTTGCTGCATAAGAATCTATTATCCTGCACTTCGTATCAGGCAGAGCCGTCCAAGGTAAAGCACACAACTTTAAGCATTCTTGGGAAATTTTGTGTGCAAAGCTCCGAGTAGGTATGTGCATTTCTAGAAAATGGAAGATGACCCTTTACACCTTCTCCACTTGTCTTCCGCATAAGATATGCATAATCTAGACGAGGATAATGTACCCCTCGCTTAAAGACCAGGTGGGATTATCTTGGATTATGTAGCTCTCTCTGTTTGTAAGCAAAGAAAAAAGAGCCGTGTTCTCACGTTGTACACCACTCTGGACTTCACTGCTGGGAAAAGAATGAAGAGATATGTGGATAGGTGAGTGAATCCATTTTACAATTTCATAACAATGCGGAAGATACTCGGACTGATTACATTACATTTTTACGTTACACATATTACGCTATTGAAGAAGACCTTCGGGTAAGAGAGAAAAAATCAAATTCAAACTGATTCATTTCTTTGCGTCAGCATCATATGTGCTACTATAAATATATACATCTCTCCAGGAATCAAGATCAGAAGAACATTTTCACACGTGATTAACCCATTCTTCCCTCTTTGATTCTGGAAAAATTTGAGAACTACCTTGTACTCCTCTTAATGCCGTTCTCACATGCAAGTGCCGCGGAGTCTCACCAATCATGACTGGAATATTATGCATGTTTCTTTAAGTGATTAAGACACGAAATGATTCAATACAAATTCTGATTTCAAATTCACTCGTCTTGCACTACATTACAAAATGGACGTATTGGGAAAATATTTTATATCATAATAAATGTGAATCACATCCTTTGTATCATTTACACCTCGTAATAACTGTAACTGCGGATGAAATGCTTGCATTTTTACCAAGGCACAGAGACCTGCGAGGAATATCTATTTCGTGTCCTTTCTGTATCTCATCAATAATACGTGAAGTTCAAAAAAGGAGTATTTCCGGTCTCAGTACATAATATTCTGAGTATTACAACAAACCACTTGCCTTCTATACACAAAAAAATATTTACCCTATTCCTTCCCCATGTTGACTCTGCTAACCCTGATTAATCGTGTGAAAGGTCAACAGTGTGGCAGCGTCAATCATCTCAACGTGCAGATAATACAAGGGAATGCGCAGCAAACGCATGCATATAAATTGAGTAGGATTGATTTAAAGGAAACCTACGTCCACGTCTGCATGTTTCTCTCTGAGGATTTTACTACACATTTTCAGCACTACACAAGGGCTGCGTCTCAGAAAAGTGAAGCGAGAGCAAATGCACGTGGATTAACATGAAGTCTACACGCATAAGTCTCAACTTCGTAAATTTCACTTAGAAAAAAAAACACAGAAGCCAGTCACGACTCTCTCAACTCACATTCTCAAATAAAAGCCATTTGTCATCATTTTAACCCGAGAAAAAGCCACTGTACAAATTCGTACTGCTTTACCTGAGTTGAGAATCAATTTAAATTTGGTTCTTTCAAAGGGATGGCGCGCATCCTATATGAATGTATGCATTTTGAGAGAGCTAAACAATTTAGCTAAACAAAGGCACATGCTATATCCACATGCTAAATGAGAGCCGAGAGAGTGCTATTGAAAACGTTGAAGAAGGCTAGCGGTGAGGGAAAAACTCGAAAATATTTCACCTCACAGTCCAACAACATTACTAAATATTCATTGACACGGTATTGTTTCTTGTGACGGCTTTGAGAGAAACAAGTTTCTTCCCACTGTATACTCCACATGCAAATTTAAAAAAACAGCGAAATTCTGCACGAAATGTGCATCGCTCCTCCTGCACCATTTATGTATCCTCTGCAGAGAACGCAAACAAGATAGGAGAGTGATTGAGAAGAGGTGTAAAGTGATTTGAATAATAAAACAAACGGATTCTATGCACAATATGCAACGCTCAACATTCGTGCGAGCAACACAGCTGCACATTCCCTTAAGTGACTGCAATAACTGGCTAAATTGCATTAGGCTAATTATGAGCACAAGAGATTTTTCTGTGTTTGTATCCCCTTCACGATACCCTTTCTAGTGTTCTCGCGTCGTTTGAAAACGCAATGGGATCGTTTTCTTTCAAACGTGTTTTTCTAACAAGTGCATTTAAATGTTGAGCTCTCTCGTGATCTTTTCGAACATGGAGCTCGTAACGCTGTAGCATTTTGCATTTTCAGAGGCTAAATAGGAATATTATGGGATGACTGAGTTGATCTGTGCTTTTCTTTCGCTAATAAACATCTTTTGTGCCGTTTTCGCACTAGTGCCAAGTGGAAGTAAAGTCTTAAAGGTTGTGTGTGCGTGGTAAGAGAGGGAAAGAGAGGCCAACTTAAAGTGTACAATAACATCATCATCGCGCTTCAATTTTCAATTTTACAGGGACTTGCATGTGCTCACCAAAACAAGTCTGTGTCGTGTCGTACCTTACTCTAGAAAGATGATGCAGTCTTGCACCCACGACATGCGAAGAGTGAGGCATGCGTTTCTTTTTGTTGGCCCTTTCATGGCAATGCCATTTTCCTTCCATTAGTTGTTTTTGTGCATTCCTTATGAATGCACAAGAGATCACAGTTCATAATATTAGACATAAAGATGGGCCCTGGCTAAACAATGGCTTCAAACAAATGATCTTTGAGACAATGCGTCGGCTTTTGTGTTATTGTTTTTTTCCTACGTTGTATTTTTTACTATTATGATAATTGGCTCACTTACCTTGTGAAATGTATGAAGTGAGCAAAGTCACTTTGCGAAGAGTTGTTTTCTTGTATGAAATTCAGGATGGAGAAATGTTAGATCTCAGATCATTTTCCGGTTGAATGATGACTCGCCTAAGGAGAATCTGCATGCGGAGATGACGACTGCAGTGTGGTTTCACCCTTTCTAATGACGTTAGTGAATTTCGTGGAAATTGCTGACAAGCAACTCCCTATTTATAAGCTCTCAATTGTAAAAAAAAATGTTTGTTCAGGATTCTACTGCAACTCGAACCAGTTCAGTTTAATATAACTTTTTTTCTCTTCATAGATACTTATTGTCCACAACACGGTAACAGGCACAATCAAGGGACTTTGATGGGGCAGGTTGGAGTATCGCCCGCTTCAAAACTGAAATTAATAGCCCCTGTCCAGGTTTAGTGAGAGTTCCATGTAAGTCGTGCACAAAGTGTCTAAATGAGGTCTGCTACTGCAGGTAGTAGACAACTTTCATTTCACTGAAGAGAGATAAATGTTCTTCGACCTCTGCACCAACCAATACATGCTCACCACTCCTTGATTCCACTTCTATAAAAGCTTCTTGAGCCCTGAGATGATCATTTTCTTATTATCCCTTGACTTCTTTCGGCTTCTATGTTCTAAATACGAACACACTCTGGGTACCGCGCGGCGATGACCACACGTAAAAGAAGTGAATAGAAACTGAGAAAAAATGGCAAAAAGGACCTGTGCGTATTGTTGCTGTTGATGTTGTGGGTACCAATGTGAGACTGACTGGTTACTCATTCACAGAAGAGGGTTTATCATTATGTGAAAACCTCTTAACTACCTTTACTCATTCTCGTCATCGTCATTAGCATCACTGCTGTGTGTGCCCCTGCATGCTCCATGTTCATGAAATACCCCTACACAAAATCAAACCATCTCTACATAAAGGGTTTGAAAGTCCACTAGTGCAGTGCAAGTGCAAAAATGCAAGCTCGACAATAGTAATATAGTGACTACCCTATTATACACACGTTACAATATCACCTTCTTGTACATTCATAGACTGCACACTTATACATATACATACGTACATTTATATGGTCTTCTCATGCAATCCCTTGCATTTCGATAATGAATACGCGTAAGGTAACATCTCAGGTTATGTCGCGTGTACTTTCAACAGTCCCTTCAAACAACATTAGGGCCAATATCAGCAACTCCAATCATTAGCCGAGTTGCTTACCTTTGTAGTAAATTTCTGTCTCAACGCAGTGAACGGGGCCTTAACTTTTGTAATTTGAAGACATACTATAAGTTATACGATTAAATTTTACTTTGGGAGAGTATTGACAATAATGCAGTTTTCGTTGAGGGTTCACCAAACCACTTGTAGCATTATAAGGTTACTCTTTATATACTGAGTTCTAAACACTTAGAGTCAGGACGCCCTTTCAGTGTTTGGTCTTGTGTTTGAAAATAATTTTCCTCAATAAGCTTTCAATATAGTACTTATGCACTTGTGTATTTCTATTTGATCGACCCTACAGCAAGTCGTTAGTGTTGACTAGATTGCCATTACCATGTAATCCTCTTTGGCAGTGCGCAAGAAACCCCTTTTTTGGATTGCATACCTGATGCATTTTTCTTCTGCAATACTTCAGCGTAAGACAATTCAAATGAGGCTGTACCTTTGCTGTGTTGTACACAGCAAATCCTTACTTGCACAATGGATCGACAATTTAGATGGGATGATGGTGCAGTCAAATTGGGTTCTTTCAGATTATTGTTATCCCATTCTTAATTTAGTGACTGTATGTTTGTCAGTTTAAGACAAAAATGAAGGATCGTAGACAGTAGACGGTCGGACAAATTATTTAAAGTACACACTTTTATGACAGTATGTATGAAGTCCTTTTTTTAAGTCCACAACATTTTGTACGTGTTTTGTACGTAAATGCAAATGCTATTTCTTGATCTGAAAATTAAGGTACAAAAGGATTCAGAGACAAGCTGCTTTGTGCCATGTATATTGTGGCGAGTGTCCTTTGCGTTTGAGAAGGAGCAACAAAGAGAGTCATTATTAGGAATAAGTAGCATGCAAGCATGTTTATTTTATTGGTGTGATTAGATTAGAAGTATGAGCTAGCACGCACATAAGGGGAATTAAGATGCCTATTGCGGTTGCAATTTTTTACAGTGGCACTCACTGCAAAAAGCACCTGTCGAAATGTATGATATTGAAATTATATTCTATACTTGATTGTTTTCTGGGGGCAATTAATTTATAACTTGCTTAGGTAGTAGAAAATTATAAAGCTGGCGACTTCTGCCCGGTAGACGACATTAAATGTGCAATTGTTCCTACTATTTGGTAGCTGGACGTAAATTCATTTTTGGTAATAAAAAGCGAAAAAGTTGTAAGAAATTCAGACTTGTTTTGTGCTGCTGCGTATTTACATTTTTGGGGATAGTTTAATTACTCTACATTACAACTTTAGACGCAGCTACGACCATTTGTGAAAGTGCAAGCTGTTAAATGATGTAAAATCCACAAAAAATCTGCTGGCTAACCGATGAATTATAAATTCTGCTCATAGCTGATTTGGTTGCTCAAGTTTTATATTTAGGTGCATGTAGATTCACTAGCATTTATATAGGTACTGGACAACGTACAAAGGACGCATTGGAATTTCAGCTCGCTTTTCAATCAACTTACGGCCAACAATTGAACGATTCCAATATACGCATTTGTATTTGTTTATGCAACCTACTTGAAAACTGACGTCAGAATCAGAAGTACCAAAAAGAAAAAACCTTTCGAGATGCTGTTTGAAGTTTTAAGAGCATGTAATGCTGGAAAACATGGGGAAAGGAAATACTCAGGAAGCTCGGACAGGAAGGTCACACCCTTTCAGCAACGCACTAAGGATCAGGATAAAGAAAGGGACGAAATTCATCCAGGTGCTTCGACTGTTACTCGTACCGTCCCTTGTTCGTTCTCCTTGACATTTTGGCTTGCACACTGGAGCAAAAGCAGTCTCTCAGTATGCCTTGACTTAATTTTAAAGAAGGGGAGTTTGAATGCACTAATTTTGTAGATGTATGCTTTCATTTCTTCCGTGTAGTTGACCTTACTCATTCGAGGCTAAAAATGTTACGACTCATTTTCCATATAAAAATTATTTTTATGCTTTGCATTAGCACCCGTTCACTCGTGTGTAAATAGCCCAACTTTTAGTGAATGTCACAACAAGTAGTGGCTTTTGACAAGTGCTAGATGCTTCCATTAGCGCAATGAGAAATTGGCCATAATATTATGCTTTTCTAAGGGTTAAGTTCAATAAACACCGATATGGATTGAACTACACGGATTAATGGATTACTGTCGTTTTAACAAATTACAATGGCATAACTTATGACTCTCACGTCCAGCACATTTGTTGAACTCAAAAGTACTGGACAATTTGGTGTATGCTGCTTTGCTCAGCATGTTGGTAGCATCACATCGAGTGTTTGTACAATTGTACAAGACCGCAATTATCAGTGTCCTCCCACAGACCTGTTGAAACTGGAGAAAGAAAGTGTTTGTCAATTTGAAGTAAATGTTTCAAAATTTCAATATTTGTACATAAGCAAAAAGATAATCAACACTTGAAAAGTAATAGAATAAGCAATATGTACGTAGGACCTGTTAGGCTTTTCAGTCGAATATTGTGCAATTGCCACTGTTCAAGGAAGGAGAACATTTTGTGAGAAAAATATCAAATATGCTAGAATAACCACAGTTAATGAACAACTATAAGCATACGCATTAAAAAACCAGTAGTAGAAAAACAAGCTGAAAAACCGGAGACCATATTTTTTTACGCAATTTGTTTATTTTTCAAATACCGTCAAAGCACAATGAAGCCAAAAATGAAAGTATGGCTAAGAATTGCCTGGTTCCTTGGACTTTTCCCAGCAAATGGGATCTGGTCGGCGAAAACTATTGAAGAAATGCGTTTCAAAAAATTGTCACTTCATATGCTATACAGGTAACAAAGTAAAAGTAGCACTAATTGCATCACTTGTAGTAGTAAACGCTCACATTTTGTTTCCAGTCTTATAACTCTTGGAGGACGATTGTTTGCAATGCTTTGCAACATGGCCTTCCTGGTCAAGTGTTTGGTACAAGTGAATTTAGGGCTATCCGTCACCAGTCACACCGCAGCTTGGGCTGGCCTGTGTACAAACTTTTGTGTCGGAAGCTTGTACCAGATTTTGGCAGTTTGCAGAACCAACAAATTCATTCAAGCCCTCCAAAAGTTTGAAGAGTACGATGACACATATCCACCAACGTCGTCCTCACGTTTGTGCTGCGGCTTTCTGAGGAATAACCTGATCTTCATCTCAATCACGGTCACAATGCCAATCAGCGTCATCTGCGGGGTTCTCCTCTCCAATTTTCAAACGTTCAATCGGTTTTCCGCTGCCTTTAGCAAGGATGCAATGGAGAATCCAGCGGGATACGCATTTTTCTACTTGTTCTTGTTCATTACTGCGGAGTCCGCAACAGCATTTCCGGTGATCCAGTTGGCTTATCTAATTAAAAGAATTGAGAACAGATTCAGGCAAATTCATGACTCCATTCAACAGCAAATCGAATCAGCCAGCACTTATGACACATTGCTTGATTTTTACACGTCTAAACAATGGGCGAGTAAGACATACTATTCCAATCAATCCAAAAGCACAACATCCGAAAAGCATGACAAATTTTGGACCAATATTTCCCGACAATATATGGATTTCGATGAGCTCTTTACTGTCTTCATTGGATTCGCAGGAGGCTACTTCATGATAATGTATCCCATTCAGATATTGTCGTGTGTTTGCATGATTTACATGATTATGACAGATGCGGTGGACGACGCTCCTGGAGATGAGCTGATAAACGTGTCATTTCTGATTCTAACGTTGTTGGGCATGTATCGAATATGGAGTCTCTCCAATGTTGGACGCGGACTCGAGGAAATTCAAGCACGTCTTTTGAGACTCATTTTGAAAACAGACAAACAAACNATTCAAGCACGTCTTTTGAGACTCATTTTGAAAACAGACAAACAAACGATTTTGGCCAACGACGAGAAGGAACAGGTAGCTGATTTTATTGAATTTTTGAAAAAAAATGTATACGTTATCAATAATTTTTGATCTAGCACGATTGCAGTTTTTGTTTAGTTTTCATTGTCAACTCTCTGTCAACGTGGTATTGTTTGCTGCTTGTATTGGCTTTCAACAGAATGCAAGTCACTTCCCTCTAATTACTTTCAGGAAGACTGTGCCTTATTGTATACATTTTAGAAGTAGGCTCACTCATTCACACCTGTATTGGCACAAGTGTGTAGTGCATGCTCGTTCTCGCACTCAATACTCACTGTAATCGTTAACAGTGTTTTTGTGGACAGCCTTTGTAAATTCAGATTGATGGCCGATGTTGGCGATTGATGACAACTTGAATTGACAATGTAGGAAGGACATTAGATTTTCAACAATTTTTCTCTGCACATTCTTACAAAATACGAGTAGTTTAAATTAATTAAATCAGTTTTGCTTATTTCCTGGTACCTACGTGTTTCCCTGTATCTTATATGCACACATTAATAAGCCTATCACATATTTTTGCTAAAGGCACATTCAATCAATATACTAAATACTAAAGTATGAATATTTTAATAGTACGATAAATTTGTCGCAATGGTTCGTTCAATTCCAATGGAGCTAACAGCCAACGGTTTGTTTAGAATTAGCAGAAGCAACATCCCTAATGTAAGTGTACTCCATGAACTAATTTGAGATCAAAACTTTGTAACTAGCAAAAGAAGAAGCCTTAGTTTTTCAACAATTTTTTACATATATCAATGTCGCTTTTTTAGATAATCACTGCGGTAGTTTCCTACATCATCATCTTGCTTCAGTTCAAAGGAGCAGAAACAACAAATAATATGAAACAAATAGGAAACGAGACTAAATCCAACAACACACAACGAAACTCGTCATCATCTCTTGCAGAACAGCCTGT
>JAHZMW010002263.1:0-10015 GCA_027743745.1 Alloscopus bannaensis | reverse complement strand
GTGCGTGCGGGATTTTACATTTTACGGGAAAACGGATTGTTTCGTGAACGTTAAGGGAGTTTTTTAAAAGCATTAAAACGACTTTAATGCAGTTCGCTGTTGGTAGTAATTTACTAACTGTTCTCTAATGCGTGTTCGCATTTCCTGACGAACTCTGCAAATTGTGTATGTGCAAATGTACTATCGTTAATTTTCTTTACTCTTGAATCGGGTTTCACGAATCTTTAAGGAAAATGTCATTCACCGCACAAAAACTGCGTGATATATGATCAGAGCCAGAGCAAAGTAGAGTAAGATGAGACATTACTCTGAACTAAACAAGTACAATTTGAAAACATACTCCATCCACCACGAGCAAGTAAGAATGCATGCGTCACCATTTTGACGTGTTTTGTCAGTACGTAACGTGATGATAATGTGTTGAATTCGCTCATTTATGAATCAAAGGCGCTCCTCATATAATTTGTTCATGAGTGATGAGAACAAACATTTATGTGTTTAATACAACCGACTTGTGTATTTAGCCTGATTCTAATATTCAGTCTGCTGGTTGGTTTGTAGTCACCGCATCCATCATGGACTTATTTTGCGATAATCTGTCTATGCACTGCGGCTTCACAAAATGAAGTTTGTACTCTGTTTAGGCTACCGAAATTAACAGATTAATCGCGTTTATGAAGATGTATAGCTGAAAAGCGTTACTCACTATGCATTTCCGCTTAGTAAAGCTTTAACCTTCATCCATTCTATCGTTAGATTTAATATGAATATTTACACCCCTTCTATTACTCATCCGTACTGTATTCGTTGTATCACGGTCAATAACTCATTGATGGCACCCACTTAATCGAAGAAATACGGGAAATAAAAGTGCAGAGAGGCTGCGACAAAGTGAATTTTATTGACTGTATCCAAATCTCAGTTTTCAAAGGAAATTAAAATATTTCCACTCACTTATTTTCAGAACATCGTAGATGGGAAGCGCAGTGAGGCTTCTGCAGTAATTCATGAGGGACAGAACCACTGGAAGAAGTCCTGAGGCTGAGATGAATGCCTCAAAATCGAGCAGTTTGAATTCGTCTCACACCACGAATAGCGCGGACTGCATTTGCGAAGGGGTTCCAGCACGGGAAAAGTTTGGGAACACCGAACCCGGCGTTCGAAGCAGCAGTAGCAGTGATGACGATGAGAGCAGACGAAGTTCTGGGGTCGACAAAATGACTGAAAGGACTGACAGTGTCGGGACGGAGTCTGACTTGGAGTATGTCACTACGAAGAGCGCAGAGGAATTAAAGCGAACAAAAATCATGATTCAAGGAATCAAGAAATTCAACATGGGTCCCAAAAAGGGAATCGAGTTCCTCGTGGAGCACCACATCCTGCAACATACTCCCGACGACGTGGCCAAGGTAAACGCTTAAGTAATCAGAGTACCTAGAAATATAGATTAATTAATTACTGACGTGACTAAACTAAAGTCGTGACTAATCGCCAAAGCAGACATTGCGACTCATTCTATCATTTGACGTAATTGTGCTAAGGTATATTGGCACATTCCACGCTAAGCTACAACTAATATTGCAATCTACTAAAAGTGCGTTTGTGTCATTCATTAATTTGGACAATCATTTTCAGGATAAACCATCGGTGGAACAATTTATACAAATGAACAGAGACGTAGATTGCGGAAAATCTTTGAACAGAACGTTTTTGGTTCACTTGTACAACTCGATCCTAGCAGAGCCATTTAAAATACCTCCAGAAGATGCCAATGACTTAGTTTTAACATTCTTTAACCCAAATATTGAGGGTAACGTTTGCTTTTCTTGTTATCATACATATATTATAATTACAAATTATTTCGATCATACATCATAACACTTTTTATTATTTAACAGGTTGGCTGTGGAAGCAAGGTGGCTATAAAACTTGGAAACGTAGATGGTAAGGGATTTTTAGTGAACGTTCAATAAGTTTTCAAAATCAATTTTCAAAGGCACCATTAAGTATATATAAAGGTAATGCGTCTTTTTATTTTCTGCAGGTTTATTCTCAGCAACAACTGCTTATACTATTTTAAATTCACTACTGACAAAAATCCGCGTGGGATCATTCCGTTGGAGAATGTAAATGCGAAGGAGGTTTCGACCAGCAAATCCAATGAGTTGTTTCCGTTCATACTATTCAAGAAGTCCTCATCACTGCCGTCTGATGTTATTAAAACATGCAAAACCCTATCGAATGGGAGCACAGTCCTGAGCCAATACGTCAGGATAACTTTAGCATCCATCAATCACGAAGACAGGAGAAAGTGGGTACAATCCATCAACCAGAACAATTCCGATTCTGATTTTTACGACGTCCTCACATTAAAGAAACGGAATCTTGAAGCCATGCGTCAGCCACAAACAAAAGGTGTACCACCACCGACTCCAAAAGAGACGCCCAAAATACGAAAGTCGTTAATTAGTCAACCTTCAACAGCTCCGGGTTTCGAATATAAGGATAAGATACCGGCTGGGCTGATTGTGCCGGCAGGATCAGACAAGGATCCCAACAATTACTTCAAGAAACACGCTGTGTTCTCAAGTACTGCCTCAATTTCGTCGGGGAGTGCGGTTGAGCAAGATTCCTCTTATGGCTCCTACTCCGACATAAGCCGTTGCCGCTCTGAATCACGCATCTTGGACTATTCACACGACAACTCATTCTCCTCCATTAATAATGATACGAATTCTCTAGGTTCCAGGGGAAACTTGGGACTGGACGAGAAAGAAAGTTTCAGCCGTGGTTTTACGAGTCCGGAAAGAAAGAAGCACCAACCTCAGATATCGCCTGGTGGTGCACCGCAAGACACAAAGTATGATTTGCCAAAGAAACTGTCCATTATTGAAGAGTCACAAAACCATCCAAGTAGCAGTTCAAGTTCTTCAAGTGCCAATTTACTAAATCAAGATAGTCGATCTAACCCTATCTGTTTAGGTTACAGAAAACTTAGCGATGCGGATTGCGAAAGTAGTACAGGCACAAGCGCTTTCCGAAGTGATAGTGCAAATTGTGATATATCTCAAACACTTGATAACCCTACAGACGATAGCACAAAGGAAGAAGACATTCCCTGCAATAATAGCATGAATGATGAAGATGAAATTGACGAGCTTTGTTCAAGTATTCAGAAGCTAGAAGACTACAACGATCACGTTCTAGGAAGTGTTAAATTGAGATACTGTAGATCAGGAAGTTTAGAGTCTGATGTGTAGGACGGAACTACACCCATATAGTCATCCAATATGTCAAAAGTGTCTTTTACGTAAAACGTGCTTTCATACACACTCTGTACCTTAACTGAAACTTACACGTCAAACGCCGCAACCGAGCAATCACAGCATTGAATACAAATCAAATACTAGGACAGATTCAGCGTTTACAGAGACGTCCATTCAATATGGAACAAAAGCATGCGAATTTATTTAAATACATTAACTTTCGAAATTACGATTGCACTAGCATTATTAATGAGAACTTTTAATATTACCAGTAATAAAACAATAATACACCAAAGTAATTATATGTAGCACTTCTTCTATCATCACTACGAGCTTCTAATGAATCAAAATTTTGTAACTCTGGGTTCTCCGACCGTTGTCGTTCGTATATTTGTACAGGTGACATGAATTGACAATCTGTGGTCTTGGAGAGGACGTATTCAATCATCTCATTTACAGAAAATACTAAAACCTTTCCATCCTTTATTCTTACACCCCTGTCATCCCATTCGCGTAATAAAGTTTCATCTTTTGGCACACAACTGATTTTCAATTGCGGAATGAAATTCCAGGCAAGAAGTGATAACTAATATGAGATTTTGCTTCATAATATTTGTTCCATTCGCACGATATAGTGTATGAGTATATTTTGTGTCAATGATTTCGTTAAGCTTTCGAATGCACCGCAAGATATATCAATATTGGTAAACTTCATTGCTCTAAAGTTTCTGGAATGGACATTGACGCCAAAAGAGGACTACTGGCCATTCCTGTAAACGAACCTGACATGTTTAGAGGCGTAAATGCATTAGAAGATAAGCGTCTGTGCTGGAAAGTGAGTGGTTGACTAAGCCGGGAATCCTTTTGATGGTAGTACTCGTTGAAATCCAGACGAAAACTAAGACATTGCAAGGTCAAGTCCTGCTGTCGATTTAAAACCAGCAAGAAAGTTCGCACGAGATCCTACAAACCATAAATAGAAACATATCCTTATTGCAAAATGCATAGGTATTTTAATAATCTTACAAGTATCCTATAATTCAGACAAGAGTAATGTTCCAATATTCTCCGTAGCAGTAATTTCTCACTAACCTGAGTTGTAGTATAAAGAGTTTCTATTTTTCCTTTTGCCTGCATAACATACGTAGCAAAGAAATTCCTTTGAGCATTACAAACTTCATCGCTGTTTGGCTGCAACTTTTTTCTGGAACCCATTTCCAACTCCACACGCCCGTTGAACTCCAATAAAAATGCTCGCAATTCATAAACGCTGTCAAATATTCCTCGTAACTGATTCAGAAGGTCACGACTTTCAATGTCCAACAATGAACGTTTGAATATTGTGTCCAAAAATTTCTTGTGTGCCTTAATCACTTCATCAAGGTCTGACGACTTGTTTACCTGGTTGACAATATCAACAATTAGCCTCATCATAATTACTTATAGACCTGTTTACATTAAAGCGTTAAGAGTTTACATCTTCCATTAATCTCTCCCATGCACATTCCGTGGCTTCAAACATGATGTAGTATTGCGTCTGGTGGACGAAATGTATCATTTCTGATATTAAAAGCTGAGATCGATGAAGCACAGGGGCCAACTCTGCATAATTCAAAATTTAAAAAAAATCACATCACACATCAAAACAAATACCACACACCTAGTGTGCCCAATAACGATTAATTTCGCAACTAACCAGGGATCCACGGAAGATATTTGAACAAGACTGTCTGATTTTTCCACAGCGTAGATAAAATTATTTCTATTCGCTTTGTACGCCACAAACTGTTGAACAACTTGTTGTAACCATTCATAACATCCTCTGTTAACACCTGTTTAAAAGTATTTGAATTTAAAAACAATATGTATTCGAATACATGTAAATACAATTAAGCGAAACTAAAATGATGGAAAATTATTTGTTCATTTTACCGTTCCAATTGGTCCATGAGCTTTATAATCCAAGCAAAACACATCCCATCCAAGATCTTTGTCACTAGTTGGAAGTATTCGAGTATCAAGTCGGCCCAAGATATCCTCATTCTCAAACTGTGCATTAGTAGCACGTACAGCAGATTCAAGAATCGCCGATATATTATGATTATACAACTTAGAAGCTGGTTTGCTCAATTCGTCCCTGTTTCAATGATTGTATATTATTATCATTTGATATAGAATATTATGGCTTCACAAATACGAAGTCGAATAAAATAGTTAAGAACTCACTGTATTAGTTCCAAAAAGTACTGAATAAAGTCTCCTTGGCCTAGTAGTAGGTACTTCTTTATAGCCTTTAGATGGTCTAATAGCTTGGAATCTTCAATCAAGACTTTTAACACTTTTTCAGATGTGGTTTTGTACGACATGTCAATAGCGTAGTGCAGCGATCCATTTTCTTCCAAGAATAAGCACTCGACTACAACATGAAGAATTCATTCATATCGATTTTAATTTTACATTACATAATCCTACGATTGGTCAAACTTTGAAATACCTTCCCCCGTCTCCAAGATAGCCTTAATCTCATATCTTCCCTCATAACCGTCAAAATTGTTACATATCTCCTTTAAAAAGTTGATGTTCTTTCCAACAGCCAGAATCTTCTCCGCTTGCTTCATAGATATAAATGAAGGAAGCATTTCCGGTCTAAATTTGTATTAAAACAAATTTTAGCTTGTCTAATTGTAATTAATTGACCACAAAAACAAAGTCAATCTACAAATAATTTCAAATTGTGACTTTGGCAAATTAACTACCTTATTCGATATTTTAAATGCCATAATTGCTCCCTTTTGCAAGTCGAGTCTGCAGCTATAAAAAACTCGCCAAATGGGTCTTCCAGTTCCCCGTATAAAATCCATTGACTTAGCATGATGTATAACGGTTTACAGATTGTAGACAAAAGGGAAACAGTCAAAGACCTAACAAGCGGATCGCCGTGTTGACAGTACTGATAAATCAAGGAGCAAAGATCTCCTCCTTTTCTACTGTTACAACTCTCAACCATGCCTGCTAAAACCTGCAGCCTTGGACGGGACTCGAAAAGCCAAATACAAAGTCTTAACATTGTCATGTCTCCAAAACTGCCCTTAGGTAAATCCTCACTCATTGGCGTATCCACAACTGTTTGTTGAATCTGAAAATTGAAATATAGAATTCAGGTACAATTGAGGCTATTACTGTGACTTTATTTCACCCTTACAATATATATCAAAATTAGAACAGTTCACTAACCCGGCCTTGTATCACTGCCAATAATCTGTAAAACTCTTGCATTTCCTTCTCTATGGCATGTTTGAACCCTTGAGCCATGAGTCCGGTAGTCGATTTCTCACAGTATCCCCTGATCTTACTGTAGCAGAATCCAATTTCACAAAGTTTCAAGATCTGCAGCCGTTGTGCCGGGTGAACAAATTGCTGAAAATAAACAGATCAATCAGATTTCAGTAGTGATAAAAACTGATCAGGAATATCGACATAATCAAACTCAGTATTTCATTTGAATCAGACATTACCTTGGTCTTGATTTCGAATGTCCCTTTATCAGTACTTTTTATACAATTCCCATCTATTCCTTGCAGAATAAAAACTACGTCACGTAGCAGGTCCCTTTCCATGCACTTCGAATTTGCAACTGAAAGTATAAAATGAATACGTTAAAACCTATAACCATATCAAGCTATTCACATCCTGTCCACCACTTTGGGAATCTTACACGCTTGCGATGTTCCGGGCCCTCCAATATTAAACTTTGAAGTCACATGTTGAGATCCCTGAAGCTTGCGCAAATTTACGTATTGTTTTTGTCTAGACACGGTTCCTGATTCCATAGGAGTCGACGAAAAAATGTTTGATTCACCACCTACGGGATCTTGTGATTGAAATATTCTGTGTTTTGACATATCTTGAATGCTAGAAAGTTTGGATATAGAATTCAAGTCGGAAGCAGGGTGGCCTATTCCGCGTTTTTGTTGTGGGCCACCCTTAGCAGTGTTTTTAAAGCTAGCAAGAGCGTCAACGAGTTGGTTGTCTTCGTTGTATGGCTTGTTTAAGGATGGAACCTTGGTTCCACGAGTCATGTCACGATTTAACATGTAATCTGATGAACAGTGCAAACTGGGGATAGGCGTATGCTCATCATCAAACGTGCAAACTCCGACGGTATCCTACGCAGAAAAGTAAATTAACCGTCATTACTTATGAAATTATTCGAGATAAAATACAAATTAAACGTTAAAATAATAAAAAAGCATTTAGAAGTATTCACATTGGAGGGCACGGTGTGCTGTGAAGCATCAGTCGATCGATCCGGAATTTGAAATTCGTCGGCATTGCGATCAGTCTTTGAATAAATGGATTCCGTCCTTTCAGAGCAAATGTCTGTATTCTTCGTAATCCTACTCTCCGATGCTGCAACCATTCTTTTGGTCACTTGCCTTGCTTCCATTATTGCTCTAGTTGGTTCTTTATCAAATAGGTAGTACATTAAGCCGACAATCGTCTCTCGGTTTTTGACAACGGTCTAAAAATAAAGAATACACCATTATAATAAAAATAAATCATATTGAGCTTTCTACAAATTTCCGTTCACAACTTACCATTCCTTTTAATTTTTGATACAACTCCACCACACGTTTGGATTCTCTGTCCCGGCCTTGTTTAATCAAGTGAATTTTTAATTTTTCCATCCACCGTGTCTCATTTCCAACGTTTTTCTTCTCCTGCTCCGCGTTGATGAACTGATTGATTTCTTTCAGCGCCCTTTCGTCTGGATCTATTTTTAACCATATAGGACATCATCAACAACCCCTTTTCAATCTAAATCTATTTCTAACGTGCCATTTGTAAAAAAAATGCAGCGAATCTCTGTCAGCGACACGATTAAAATAATTTACCCTGTCCAACAGTGTGTTTGTATAGAGATGTCATATAGCGTCGCATTAGTGAAGGAGGAGAGTTCTCCCCAAAGGAGTGAGCCCGATGAAAGGAAGAAAATCCACTGTAGTTGCTCGAAGTTGACATATCGGTCCTTTCAGAGCCTCTTGTAGTTATGAATGCGTACTGCTCTGCTGAAGTTCGCGTTTTTCGGTGTGAATGAAACTCTTCTTGCTGCCCACAGTCATACCTGGCTCTCTCTCTCCTTCCGTCGGCATTGGTATTGTGTTTAGAGCTGAATTGCTTCATTGCATCAGAGTAGAAACCGTCCATGATGACTGCTATTACTGGAATGATAACAGTCCAACCCTTCAGAGAAAAGAACTTATACGTAGGTATTAAGTATGAAGAGTAGAGTAGACTATATTAATACTTCAAAAATCTCAAAATGTCGATGGTGACTGATTAGAAGAAAAGTTGCTACTCAAGCGGGAATACTCCTAAGAATTGACCTACTATCAGTGAGCACTTTGTTCAGTAATACTTCTCCGACCATGTGATTTCCTATTTTCTGACAGTTAAAATTCCTATCCACCCCAGACCTCAGCTCATGTGTCATGTCATGACTCATTATCAACAGGGAGTTCCTGTCATTTTAATGAAAGCATTCATAGAAAATAGACGGTACATTCGTGAAGGAAAGCACGACTGAAACCCCTAGTTTGATCAGTAGCAATCTTCCTAAGTATTTATTATTCCTTCAAACCCTACGTCAGGCATGGTTGACCCTAGTGCCCACTTCCTGTCTTGGTTTATAGACACCGAGCAACACTCAGCAACAGCTACCTGATAAATCACCGATAAATACATACAACTTACCTAATGTTTAACAATAATCAGCACATTCGTCGTTGGAATGTTAATCTCCAGCAAGTAGCACATCTAGACAGCCCAATGACCACCCAGAGTTGAATTTATTCCTCCGTGTCCAACTAGTAATAACGTTGAACGCTTTCTTTCAGTCCGAGTTCTCGGCGAGAACCTTCCAGTGATGAAAAGGTTGGAGGAGCTTTTGGTCATTTGTTGTATGCAGATGCACTCATCAGTCCAGAAATTTGAAACAATACAATACGTAATGTACTGATAGACACAAAAACCAAAAACGACCAATGTAGGTACTTCACACGTTCACTTCTGTGATGACTATCAAGTTAAAACTTTGGATTTTTTTCACAACAACAAACAACAGAACATCTCCAGTTTCAGCAAGTCGAGAGGTGTACTGTGGTTGGTATGTACTGGAATTTAAGAAAAATTTATTACGCTGAAAGAGATCAGTGAAGAGGAAGAGGGTTGCTTATAACCAAAACACATTCAGCCTACATGAAAGTCTTTCTTCTTTGAATCGAAGGATTTCCTTGTCGTTGGCTCTCGTTGGCGCTCCCGGTTTTCCGTAAACAAACGATGATGAAGATAGAGAGAAGCAGAGAACGAAGAATCAGCAGAATATAGCTACAAACTGACGACCATGTGCTATGAATGCTCACAGAGATGATCTCGGAGAGATCAGAGAAAAATTCGCAGTAGAAGTGAGAAATACATACTAAAAACACAAGTTTAAACACAAAAGTAATACATACTAAATGCATTGATTGAGATTTTGAGAGAGCTGTCAAATGCTTCAAATTACAGCTGCTCCGCTACAGCATGTGACTTTTTGTTCTCGGCAGTTTACAGAAAGTAAATTAATGTTGTCCTAATGCAGACCCAGTCCGAATCAGTTAACAATTAGAGTCCCTGCATTCAGTTGGTATATTTTTGTGAAATATTTTGTCGGCACACTATAGCATATTATAGCACAGTTGAATTTTTTA
>JAHZMW010002262.1:0-17155 GCA_027743745.1 Alloscopus bannaensis | reverse complement strand
GACAGGAGGGGGCTTACTGATGTGGGAAACTTTTTTTAAGAGTTTGAACTTTCTTTTGGGAATGTGGTGTTGGTTCACATGTGATAATGACAGGGAAATTGTTGCCCACTTCAACCAACATTGTATTGCGCCAATGTCCCAATACATTACTTTGTCTCTCCGGTGTGGTGTGGCGTGCGAGAGATGAAAGCACACACAAGGTATTTTGGAGATGAGAAAAAAAGACGGGGGAACGGGTTATGAAGACAAGTGGAGCAGAAACAATAGCCCAAAAGAATATCAGATGAGGCGAGCGCTTTTAGTACACACATCTCCGACTCAAACTTGGAGAACAATGTAACACCTTACACTCTTCTCGCTTTCTGTCTGCTCATTCTTTTATTGTCCGCATCAGTTTACACCATCTCCAGACAAAAATGGAAGGCAAGGTAGAGAGGAGGATATGGAGATGATAGCAGAAGCATAGGCAGGCGGGGAAAATCATTGCTCGGAAACAATAAGTGCATCTTTGATGAAATATGAGACAAGTTATTGCCTTCCAGGCAATTGAGCTAGGATATATCATCTTCACTGTTGCAATACTCTGTGGTGGACTTTTTCTTGGAAAAGGAGCCACCCTCTAATAATAGTAATACGCTCTGGGTGAAGTAACAACTGCCTTGATAACAATCAGGACTTGAAAGTCTGGATGAAATGCAGCGCTGCTCCAACTCTATTAGAATTTACAAGACGTGTCGGTGATACACAAAGTTTGACATATTTATCACAATTTGGAAATGTAATTTAAGATCGGGTACGCACAGGTATCGTGGGGCTTTATGCGAATCATCACGGCTGGTAATATCTTTAAAAAATTCTTATTAAGAATGTGTAAGCTGACTCATCATTAAATGAAGAATAGGGTAAATTATGTAGTGTCAATTACATTGTGATATTTGGTTAGGTAATAGTGTAAGTGAGCTTTATGAGTTTGCATAAAATTCGTGGACATTCCAAAAAATTTTAGTGCTTTTTAAGTTTCGGGGTAAAATTTCAGCCACTGTCATAACGGTACTGTTTCATTGTGCGATTCTGATCTGTGAAGTTGATGATAGATAACTTTGAAGGTACTATTTTTGAAAGGCTTAAACCTTATCCACGAAATTATGCCGAAAGCACCGACGAGCGAGATAAAGTGAAATCTAATTCCTAATCTATCAATTTGCAAACAAATAGATACAATTTCCCTTTCCTCTCCTCGCAGTGGCTCCCAAGAAATTGCTACACAGAATTTTTCTCCTTAAAGTAAAGAGAAAGCGCATACTTGCGGTCAAAATGAAAATTGTGAATGTTACAAAGAAAGAATAGAAAAGAAAAATGAGAGCATCTTCTGAGAGAGAAAACACGTTTGAATAGATGAGCGCTTTTATCTTTTTGATGGGTTGTGACGGGTTCGGAGAAAGGAAGGAAATGTACCTTTTCATTCACTACATACTTCTTCTACCGACCCACTTCATTTCCCGTCCGTTTCGTCATCATTATAGGTCATCAGAAGCAGCGGACGAGTTCCCAGAAAAGGGCACCTTCTCCCCTTTGTGAATAGAACTGCAATTCATGCTCAAAATCGTTGCTCCCCCATTATCCCTGTGTATGGCCAATGTCTTTACTCAAATCGAGGTCAACATGATTACACCAAATTGAAGTCTGTTACCGCGACTGTAACGACTCGAAAAAATACGAAGAAGCAGGAGTAAGCATCATCAAAAAGAGAGAGAAACAGCAGCGGTTGAACTTTGACCAACTATCACTTTTATTTCTTCCGTGGACTTTCTCCTGAAAAGAGCATTATTACCTCCGCTAGACATCTTCCTCTGTATTGTTTCCTCTTCCTCCATTTTCCAGTAATAAAACTGCGAAGGAAGCCATTAAAACGTATTCAAAGCTACATTCTTGTACTTTAATATTCAATATGCTCACAAAAAAGATGGGCTCCCGCTTGCCGTAATGAAAAATATTCACACAATTTTAACCGCACACCGTTCTCGATGGGATTTTCCTCAAAAACTTTGAAGTATGCTCATTTTTTCCCAGGTTTGAAATAAGCGTCTTCCCTCAACCCTTGTTTAACTGTTACCTACTTTCTTGTAGACACCTTTACTTTTTTCAAAGGATAAATAAAGTGTGACTGCATAAATGCATATGTCGTCCTCACACACACAATAATATAAGAGAAAACTTTCTCGCTCTCCTATTCCTTTTCATTTGTGCATAAAGACAGGCATTTTTAGAGAGCATTCAAAATCTCACCAGGCGTGTGTTTATAAGGCATGCACACTTTATTTCTTCTTCTTTTTACCCTGATCGTACAGTGATACGGTCCCCAGCTGTTGGATCTCTATAAAGGGGAAATTTATTGTTGGATGCGGAGCAAGAGCAACAGTGGCAAAGTAGCGTTCGTCGTCTTCATATTATGCATACCTCCACACTCTTATGGAAGACGAAGTCGTACGTAACAAAGAGTGTACGCATACGCATTATTATTATTACCTCTATCATCACCACGACCGCCATTATGATTATGGAAGCATTGTGTATGATGGAGGAAGTGGTATAGGAAGGAAAGGAAGAAAGAAAAGTTTCAAATATGAAAAATAGTTGAGCACTCACACCACGACATGTGGATACGAATACTACTGTGCCGACGAGAAAACACATTTTTCTACTCTTTCTCTTTCGCCTTGTTCTTTGTGTCGCTTAAAAATACAATGAGCAAATGCGGAATGGCATGAGGTGATAAAAGTGTACAAAGTTCGTTGATAAATCAGTCGCTCTCCTCTGTAATCTTGTCAAGTGCATACCTACCTCCTTCGAATACATCTTTTGCTGCCCCGGTATAGCCTTACTTTACGCATTTTACAAACTGCGAAAAAGAGCTGAGAAATATGTACGGGATTTTGATGCGGGTGCAGAATGCAAGACTAAAAAGAGAGTTCTTGTGCTTAGCCGACTTTATTCATTGGCATCAGAGAGAAAAGTGTGTAAAACTAGGGAAGTGAAAATGATATATGCACGTGATGTACGTAGTCATCCGTTGAATATACCGGAGTCGGAGACACTTTGGCACATACTTATTCAGGTTTGTGAATAATGCACTGAAGCTATAATATGAAACGGAACTAACGGAAGGGATGCCGGGTAGATAATGAAGATGAACTGAGAAGATATGCAAACACCAGAAGCACCACGAACACTATTTCATAGAGATTGTATAAGTTTCAAGGTTTTTGTAGGCGTAAGGTAGCAAAACCTTGTAGTTTCCCTAGATTGAAAGTGTTCAAACATAAAAGACCCCAATGCCTTCAATCGGAGTTCGAAGCACATCACATCCGATACAGTATAATGATTGCGCATTAGCCGGACAATTGCTTAAAACGAATTATGTCCACTACACTTCTGAGAGGGAACGGTTCTAGACATATGTCGATATGCTACTATTATTATTATGTGATGTCCTCTCCAGAAATATGCTTTTTCCTCCCTTTTCCTTTGTTATTTGAGAATGATGTATGTGGCCCCTTGTAGTCCCATCAATTTTCTCACTACCTCGCCTCTCATCCAGAGGGTGGTCCGCTTTTCTCATTCCTTTTCTCCCTGGTTTTGATAATACGCCAATTTTATTGTATCAGGAGCATCATCATCTATTGATACATTTGAAGTGTGTGCGGAGCGTTGGATTGTTAGAATCATAAACGAGTGGGAGTACAATGCCTTTGTGTGTATGTGTTTGCGGGTGAAGCAGGTTTGATGTTTGTTAAAGCTCTCCTGCACTGATGTAATTTTTCCTCCCTCCTGACAACTTTCATGTGTTATTTCGACATTGATGATCGTCCTGAAAATTGCCAATCATGACAGCTGCTGTGTAAATAAAACCAACACAAAAACCCCTCCGTTTTGCCCTCAACATTCATCCTTATTTAATGATCAGAGGGTTAGCGATGAGATCAAGCTAATATGCTCCTGACCTCGTCATCAATTATCCCCAAAGTGTTATTTGGCCTGTTAACAATTATTGGTTTGAAGGTGAGCTCCCTGTTGGTCACTCATTGGGTAACTCAACCCTCCTTCTTCCCTTCCTTTTATTACTACTGGACATCTTTCCAAAACCCATTTATCTTGGCGATGAAGGGCAAGAATAATTACGATTGATGAAGTGACCTATAATGCGCCCATTTATACATTGCAGTCGCTTCCTCGTCTATTACATTTGTAATTAACGTATAGCATCCGTATTTCTTACAATTTCAAAGGACACTGTAGTAATGAGAGACACAATTTATCAAATGTGCCTCCTGCATTTTGCCTTTAGTTTTTTTCCCGAATTGAGTAATGAGAAAAAGGGAGCATTTTTCATTGTACCCAATACCACACACCGGAATACTCGAAGGTGCGGTCTCGTCAAGGACATGTGGATGACTGAATAGAAAGGCTGACTCATAACGAGAAAAATTCTCTCGCCCATTACATCTTTCCTCTGAATACAAAAACGGAAAGAAAAAGGAGAGAAACGCAAAGGGGGAAAGAGAGGCTCTGTGCGACAACACGACGTTGGTGGTGTGTGTGGTTATTGTGCTCAAGCTGAGAAAGCTGGCTCTCATTCCATCTCTGGAATACACTGACGCGATGTGGTGGGGGTTGCTTTAGTCTCCATCTGCTCTTTTCCTCTTCACATCTTTCTTTCTCCACTTTTTCCACTCATTCCTGCAGTGCAGTGGTAAGACCATTTTCCCCCTGTTGTACACACACAGCTCCAACATCCAAAGGTAGGCATAGCTCTCTGTTTAGTGTCTTTTTCCACAGTTTTTTACACGTACATAGCACACACATACGATCTTACGTTTTACTAGTGTTTTTCACTCGCCGTAGTCATCATCATCGTCAACATTGTAGAATCACTTGTGCACCACAGAGTCTCAGCAGCTCTTTCCATCGTCATTTACTCGGCAAGCGACATATTCTCAATCCACACACAGAGAGACGAAAAACGACAAACTCCTTGTGTCCTACTACCATCGCCACCACTGCATGCACTTACTTAATCTTGTCCTCTGACTTCTCCTCTCGTCCGTGTGTCTCTCTTCAGAGGATATGGAGCATTAGGAATAGCACAAACCAAGGCGTGTAACTATTTCACGTAGTCTGTCGTACAGGAATTTTTTTATTCCTCAGTGGGACTCCGTCGCTAACCATATTGTTCATAGATTCTTGTTTATCAGTGTAACGCGACAAGAGAACAACTCGCGTTCGCAGTACAAGCGCAAAACACCACTCCAGCCCGAGTCGTACATCCACTCTCTGCTGCGGCCCAATTACAAAGTGGACGCAATTCTCAAAATACATTTGTTAATATAAGTCACCTCTCTCTCACATTAAGTGACAAACTTATATAGTGGACTACAACACACTCGAAAAAGTCATAATCCGACAATGTAAGAAGGACAAGAGAAACATGAGAATCATCCGCAACACAAAAGCCGGCAACATTAACCTCCCCCACAGACAAAGCAGGACGGGGCAGAGCGTGTGGGATTGAAAAGCAAAAGATTCACAAACAGCAGCGTGTGGATACTGCTACAACGCAAAAGGAAAATTCATCATTCCACTCAAGAGCATCATCCCCATTTGGACATACGCAGTAGTTACTCTATCACATGCACCTCAGTGGATCTACTCAAGATTACAAACTTGCAAGCATTTCGATGCATGACAAGGAGAAAGCTTTGTGAGAGACAAGGGGAAGGAATAACGACGCATATAGTGGTGGTACAGCAAACAGCAAAAGCCGTGTGGATAATTTCCCTGTTTGATTCCCATTGTCTCTTTTTTATATACACCACTTGAGTGTGTGGAATGGTCAATCAGTTGAAGTTATGAGGTTGCAGCGAGAACAACACATTCCAGAGATCCAGTGTGAAAAACCAGTGACTCATGATCGAGACAGACAGGAAAAGACAGGAAGCGGAAAAGGGGGTTGAAAAAGTGTGCACTTTGTATTTTTTTCTAAAAATCCTCAAAACTACCCCCGTACCAGTAATGTGGTTTGAACTCCAATAAAAACCAGTTTACAATGTAGCCCGAGGAGATTTTCAAATACCACATAGCCGCTTTTGAAAGGAGTGTTATCGAAACTCGTAACTCGAATCAGCAAAGCCTGGGGGTTGTGAAGTAGGGGAAAAGTCGAAGAAAAAATGACTCCTTTTGTGCTAATCCACGTTGCCCCAAGCCTCTAACAACTTTTTTTGTTGAGATTCCCTTTCTTCTACGATATTGAGTGAGATCCGCTTTCACGTATCTGCTTTCTCTTCGCTTCTATATCGAAAAAAGTGTCTTGTCATACTTGAAAAGAAACTGCTTACAGTGTGAGAAACGAAATTGTCCGTGTGTCAGTCAGTGTGTGTAAACTGAAACATATATAAAAAACTTGTCATTTTTTTGTTCGACATTCATTCCTCCTTCTCTCTCTCGTCGACACATTGAACATCAGTAGTTTTTTTTCTACTGGCATTTTTTCACATCGGGATCATCGGAAAATTCGTCTTGTTCCCCACGTATTTATTTCCTGTTGTGTACACCAGGGATAAATGTGTGGCACAGGGAGAAGAGAAAGTGAAAAGAAAGAAACTGTAACTCTAGAGCTGTGCTCATCATTTTGACTTGACTTGTCATCTTTTCTTTTGAAAAAAGGAGATCAAGATTTTCCATCTCAACTTCTCCGCATTTTTTCTCTCTTCAGTACTCGAACAGAAAAACACTTCAATATCTGCTTTCTCCTCCTTTTCCACTCACTCACACATCGTGTTTTCTGTATTTGTACTACTCCTTCATCTTGTCAAGAGCCAACAAACAAGCATCGGATAAAAAAAACTGGAAGAGTCAAGAAGCATCAGGAAAAATCAAACGGTTGTCTGATCAAGTGACACTTGTACAACAATTTTCCTCTCCCTCTTTCTCTCCTTTTGATAGATGATCATGATCATCATCGTTACACGATTGGCACACAAATCGGCTTTATTGTGATTTGATCACCGAGTTTTTAAAGGATAGATCGTTTAGCACAATAGACTCAACTCTTTGGTACAAAAAATCAGCAACAATTTATTACATTTTTTTCATCGGAACATATAATCCAAAACTTTCTCACCCATCGAATGTGTCACTGAAAGGTGTGGTGGCTGTTAATGTGATTTTTTTTATAAATCTCTAAACTGCACAACAACTGCTCCTGAAGCGTGTACACCAAGTCATAATAAAAGCATTTTCACTCTCACGCTCCAACAACCAATAATCCTCCTCTGCGATTTAATCTGAAAACAAGTCATATTTCATCGGACGTTCAGAGAGAGAATTCCTTGTTGGGTGGACATGAGAAAAGGATGAGCAGATTGTGAGAGGAGAGCTGGCACCAATTTTTAGCAATATTAAAGTCTTGATGACACATACCTTTCATCTCATCATCTCCAGCTGAAAGTCCACTACACTGCCCTCCAGCATCCATTTCCTAGTGGACAAAAGCGAGTGAAAAGAAAGAAAGCGCTATACGTTCACAGGGTCGCCATTTTCTTCTGGAAACTCCTCTGAGTAATATAACCTGACACAAGAATAGGAAAAAATGGACAAACTATGTGAAGGCGTACATATACCGAATATTATGGCCGTGTCAACAACAAAGGAAATGTGAAAGGATATACAAGCTGCTGTGCGTCCTTGGACTTTGCTTTTTGATTTGGAGTAAACATTCCGTGTAAATAGTCGCGTTGCTGCGAGAGCACATGTATGGATGCGCATTGCTTCTCGTGAAAAAGAGCGTCTTGCAATTGAAATCCACCCCAGCTCCTGTCATTTATCATCACTAGCCGAAAGCCAAGAAAGCCATAATAATATGCAGGGTAATGCTCCCATTGTTGTGAAGTAAAGAAGAGCAAGAGGAAATGCCCGTAGCTTTTCCTTATTCACATACAAGTTATAAAGATAATGCCATGTGCACAGTAAAAGCGAGGAAACTCCCAGTGGAGAAATCCAAACTGCTAGTTGCTTACTTTTCATAAATACACATCAAAATACACACACATACCCAACCCACGCACTGCATGCAAACACAGAGTGACAGTAAGCCAAAAAGAGGATATCAAATTTTTTCGCGTCTTTTCAACCCTACATCCTTCTTACAACTTTCGTTTTGAATGCCCACTGACACAGAAAGGCAAATAGACGTTGTTTTTACGAAAAACCACGGTATAATTTCTGTGTAAACAACGAAAGCTCTGTAATGTGATCATATTCACGTCAACTAGCAAGAAAGCAAGAAAAAAAAACTGTTTGACATGTGCATTTTTATTTCGGATACGGACATAAAAACTCAAATTCATATTTTCCTCTGGCGAGAGAGTGCAGTACGCGATACCAAGTGAGAGAAAGGGAGAATGCAGAATGAAATCGTTTCAGTAAATGGTGTTTAGTGTATCAGTATTCAGTCTCAGACATTTGCTACGTCATCCATACCAATGATGTGAGAAAGGTGCTATTTGCATTCAGATTCCTTTCTTTCTGACTGTTGTAAAACCACTTCCGACAAGTAGAGCAAAAAAGGGGAAGTTTTTTTCAAAGGGATCTATCTTTACATTACTTTTCCTCCAACTCGAGTGACTACACACGTTCTGTATAAATCCCACATGACAATAATAAAACCAGTGTTTTGCACACAAAATACTCGTCTCTGTCTTCACTGAATTGAGGATTCCTTCACAAAGAACGTATCCTTTCTGCGGTTGAGAGAAAGGTGGTGAAATAAGTGGTTCTTGAGAAGGAAAACAAAAGGATAAGAGAAAGTTCACATTCAAGCTGTTTGTGAACAATTGACTGCGAATAAAAAAGGAGAGTCAAAGTTTGCAATTACTCTTCGCCTCTTTGTCCTTGCCAAAGATGACTTTGTTGCTCATCCTCATTGTAAGTCAACAGATTGGGAACAGCATTGGCTCCTCGCTATTCCAAGGTAATATAGCAAAATTTTTTTTGTAATAATGATAACATTTTCGCGAACTTTTGACCTTTTACATTCAAGAGGCTAATAAAAAAACAAAACATCCGATATTGCCGGTTTGTATGCCAATTGTAATTCTGAATTGGGAGAGGCAGGAGAGAGTTTGAGTTTGGCATTTCATGATTGGGCATCAATTTCTCAAGTCATTGAAAAGACTGCATCATCATCACAGGAAGATTGCCAATGATCACTTGGCTATGAGAGTGGTATGGTCCCCATGTGAGACTCCCATATCATGATTTGGTGAAACAAGTCAAGAGCAAGAAAGAGAGAGAGAGAGAAGAGTGAACAAAAGGAAAAGCCAATAATATTAGCTAATGAACAGCTGAACAAAAGAGAAATAGAAGTGTACAGCAGAAAAAAACAGACTTGTAGGTTCGTTCGTGGCTCACACGATACCGCACACACCACGGGACCACACGCCAAAAACTACAATACATTCTGTATTTCGCTTCTAAAGTCCATTGTTCACTCCAGACTTTCCCTTTCAGGAGGCTGGTAAAACCCTATTGTAAGTTTTATGTAAGCCAAGAATAGAGACAGAGAGAGGCCCAAAGTGTGTGTGGAGAACAAGGGTAAAGAGGGAGAGAAAAGGAGAGTATGTGTAAAGTAGGAAAATTGAGGAAAGACGAAATAATAGCATATTATGAAGAGATACCATCATGATGAGAACCCGCGCGAGGGAGGCAAGAGGGAAAGCATTTATAAAGACTAATAATGTGATATAATGTGTAAAACGGTTTTCTGCGAAGGAAACGAGCCTGATGCACGGAAGCCTTTATCAATTTCACCGACTTTCACTTTTTCAGAGTCGACGAGAGAGAGAAAGCGAGAATCGAGTCCATTTGAAAACTACTCAACTCTCTCCGTACGGACTCCTTCACATAAACTCCCTTTCCCTTGTTTGAATTTATATAAGTATTTCACAGTAAATACTCTTGTGTGCTAATGTAGTGTGTAAGTAAATAAAAGAGAGCGAAGGCTTTTTCTCTCTCCCTCTTAGGTTACTACAGTGCAGAGCACCAGCTTTTCGACTTAATACTCTTGTTCAGTTGGTTTTTTCTTTTCATGCTAAGCCTCTTTCATTCTTGTCGTGCAAAATAAATGAGGAGCGATGACATTTTCGCTGGGTTGTGAACCACCTGTTCCTTATACATGGTAACCCTCTACAGTTTTCTCTACATTGATGCTGACGAAACCGTTCCTCAGTTTTCTACCTATTATACGCTTTCAGCACATAACGGAGGGTAGATTAGAAAGTTGAACAAAATAGATACACACGCACTGCTTTGACTTTGGCCTTGGAAAGAGATAATATGAAGTCGAGAGGGATGATGATGTTTCGTGCACATGTTCATTTTCTCTCGCTAGAGATACCATCTTTTCACCTCGTTGTTGTCCCTTTTCTTCGAGGTTACGCACACACGGTGGGAAAAAGTTGCACTGGTAGTGCACGTTTCACCATTTCCTTCCTTAGCTTACGTAGTATTGTTTGCTGGGTGCAGATGGGCAGAAAATGGGAGAGAAAGTGGAGAAAGGACAGATGCGAAACTGAAGAAGATACAATCAATTTTGCCCTTGCCCCCTGCTGCTTTCTCCGAGAGGCACACTTTCAAATAATTCTTTCGTTTTTGAATGAGCACCAGCTTTACTGTAATTTGAAATTACTATGTTTATATATTGTTGAGCGGCATTGTTGAGTTGAGGGTCCAGTTTGTGGTTTATAAGTGAAACGTAATTATTAATAGAGGTATAAAAATATGACTATATGTAGCCTCGAGTGATTTCCAGAATTGTGCGCTTCCACGGCCTTGACTAAATTATTTTTAAATCAACGAAGCAAGTAGGTTATAGGTGTAAGAGTTTACGTGAGTAGTAAACGTGTGAATGAACTGATCGATCGAGGTGCTGTTAAGTGTAAAGATTCCTATTTTACCATAAGTCATACACTTTATGAAATAGTAGTTTAGGATAAGGTCGCTTTAAATATGCCATGTACGCAAGTATGTGCTGTATACATTTCGGCGCAACAAAGACTCAAAGCTTTACTAGCCTGCATCATCATCTTTCTCTCATTCTGTAATTTTTCTTTGTTCGCATGTTCTCATTCTGTAATTTCTGACTATCTTAAGGAAAAACGTGTCCCGTCTGATACTCAGACAGTAAGTGAAACTGACCAGGTCAGCACTTTCTGTTTCCCATCAACTGACTTCACAAATACAGAGAGAGGCCTCATTTCTTCCGAGTGATTACCAAGTAGAAACCCGCCTCATCATCATCATTTATGACAAAGAACGGAAGAAGAATGAGCATTTCCATGTTTCAGTTTTCAGCTGTGCTGTTATCCAGAGGACACTATGGTGTTCGCACGATTAACCAAACACAACAAGTCCAATTACAAACAGACTTTGCAGAGTAACAAAAAGCAGGCAAGTCTTGTCACGACTGGTACGTGAGCTGGTTAGATTAACCAGTTGCTACTGTAAAACTGGATAGTAAGCATTTACACAATTTTAAACACAATACATTTTTATCGTGTGATATCATTCCTGCCAAACTATCCGACTTTGCTCAACTTTGATGGATTTCATTGAGTAACTGTCGAAATTTGACACTGCTCCACAAGCAACTTTCCTTGACAAAGAATCAAGTCAACTTGATTGGAGTTCATAATAGCTAGTAATTTCATCCATTATTCAATCATCAGAGGTTTGTTATTCAAATGCTCCAAAATCTTGAGAAGAAAGCTCTATTAATGCTTTGTGTATTCTTACACAAAATTTCAAGTCCGACAGTAGTAGTTGATTTTTAACGTATCCCACAAATTAACTTCTACTATGGGAGACTTCAATTTTTTGAGTAGGATGACATGTATTAATTAGGTCAGTAATTCCAAGGCGTATAACCAGATGAGTCGTGGTTGCATCTCATGTATTTTGCTAAATTTTTAACTAAAATACTCTGAACTACCTTACATATGTGGCCCACCAACGTATAAAAGTCGGTCGAAAGACATCAAATTCCAGCTTTACACAGTGTAAACTCCATCTAATCTCGTTCGTTAATGTCCGAAGGAAAAAGGACACCACCTGGTCGGGATAATGAATGGGTCAATTAAACAAATTACAATACTCCCGTTACTTCCTTAATTAGTACAATTTATACCCTGTACTCAAGATGCAACACTCGCTTCTTTTATCAGCCACCACATTATCGTGGTCGTCCATGTCAGGGTGTCGTGCGTTGTATGTCTGTTGTCTCCCAAAGTTTAAAGTGAGACTCTCACATACATTATAAAACATTAGTTTTACCCCGTCAAAATTGTCTCCTTTCACATGTCCCCCTCAAGTTCTCCAGCAGACAAGTGGAAGCCAGGCATTTATTTTCACTGTTATATGTGATGATGATACCACTGTTACTACTGCTCTAAGACCGTTCTTTTTAGTGCACACACTCTTCCGCATTACGAGGAAGGTGGGACGGATACAACCTTGTGCCAGAACAGCTCTTTTTTCCGTCGAGCCACTATACCATCCAGAGTGCAGTGTAAGTTATCCTGATTTATTACCACGTCTCCCGTTTGCTGCCCAAACTCCAACCACTAACACGTAAATCAGTGACCCTTGAAGTATGTATTCTCCTTGAGAAAATGATGGGAACCTAGGCAGAGAGAGCCCACCGTGTAACAAGGAAGAAACAAGGAAGTTCTCCTGGTGTTACGTTTTGCCTCCTCGTGACAGAGATACGACAAGCGACATCAGGTTTACATAGGTAAAATACCTCTAGGTACTTTCTCTCGCTGGTGCTCTTCGCGAGAGAGACAATTTAGCATGGGACCAGATGCCCAGTCCTCCGTTAAGTTTTCTTCCCTTATGCTCTAGGTGTAAAACACAAGTTTACTTTTCGGATAAGGAACACACTTCTCCTGACGAGTGAGAAGAAGGAGGAAAAGTGTGTGCACTCCTTCCACATCCTGTCTTCCCAACTTCAAGCTGAGCTGAAATACACTCCTTATTTAGAGACAAGAACTGAGGGACGAGGGAGGGAGAAATGAGAGGGGTATATTCTAGAGTAGATTGCTAACTCAAGGTTTCCGCGTGTGTAAAGGAGGAGTAGAGAGTGAAAAGTTCATTCAAATGATGAAGTGATTCATTGATGTAGTGTGAAGATGGGGAAAGCGGAATATATGCTGGCATACCTTGTCACTCTTTCTCTCTCTGTTTTTATCTGGGTTGATTTAACACAGAGCTTAGAACGCGCACATTTCCGCGGTATGCTCGAGGTGGTGGAGGGTATTGTCAGAGAAAATCCATCCGTTTTGTTACTGCCAAGAAGACTGGCAACGAGGGAAGCACCTACAACTCGCCCCGGCTGCCACGCACTCTAATGCTCCATTTATAACGAAGGACAGAGTTCCACCTACAACCTATGACGTTGTACATTGTCTTAGAAAAAGGACAAACGGAGAAGGGGTTGCTTCTGTGTCAAAATGCGGTCCAAATTCTCATGCTTCGTGCTCTCCTTCATCAGTGTCACATATGTGATGGTCTGCAATATTCCTTTTTGTAGAATGCGAATTGCTGCGAAAACCACAGCATCGAGGTTTACAGATTTACAAAATGAGAAATGGCTAACCCGAAGAAGTATAATATGGATGTCACTATACACTGTGCTAGAAACCTAGCGAAATGGACAGAAATATACACACATATATGTACCTTTGTATACGAATGGTTGGAATTCCACATGATGAATCATCAAGCAACATATTCAGAAATTCAGAAATGGAATAAAGCGTCTTACTATTTTAACTACAAGATTTTTTTCCAATTCTCAGCACCGATTCACCAATTGAAACTGAATATGTATGAAACTGAATTACATAAGAAATAGGTAAACCTTAATTTGTACACAGTAAACTTGTTACAATACTTTCTACCATTCTCAAAACATACTCCACAGGTACAAATAAACATGTTCATAAGAATTATACGAACGAAATCAGTGACAAGTAGTACAAATGATGAGATCAAGAGCATCTGATTGTGACTACCCTCCACGATTTTTTTTGTGGTCAAATGTCAAGTGACATTGAGATAAACAGGGTGGCTCAACAATAGCGGCATTGGTCACCATATTATGCTTTCTCCAAGAAACACCTATAACGCACTCACACACTATACGGTTGAACACATGAATCTTACTCTCTCCCCAAGTGATGTAGTAATAGTAATCACCATATCCGTTCTAGGTTATACCCTATTTCCGAACTTATTCACTTTTCACCTTCTTCCACAACGTGGCATGAACCTGAACCTTTCTCCCGATTGTTATCAGCACACCACCACCGTCACCCTCACATACTTTTCCTCTCACTCTGCTTGTATGTAGTTCCTTATTGAATTATCCAGTCTTGTCAAAGCACACTGCACCGACAACACAATGTGGATCTTTTCTTGGATATCGAACAGATTCCCCTTTCTTCTTTCCCACTCATCCGTTGCGCGTATATATCGGCGTGAGTGAGTGAGAGTAGGACCAACTTATTATTACCTTTCGGATGACATACGACGATGGTGGTGTTGGTAGTGCATTGCAGTTGAGAAAGGAAAAGTCTTAGGACAAGGACATAACGCATCTTTTTTACCCTTCAATGCTTTCTCCCGTCTCTTTACTTCTTTTTTAGACTCTCTCTCCTCCGAGGCCAAGGGTGCTTTGCTCTTTGCTTCCTTCCCTATTTTCACCAGGCAGACGTACATCCAGACATTCATATTGCATACACACTCTCACACAGTGAAAAAAGTTGATTTTTTTCTTCGTTTCTCCTCTTCTACGTCTGTGTGGAGATGAGCAAGTGCCTAAATTCCATTGTCATCTCAATCCCCTCCAAGTACAAGATTTATGGAATTGTCTTCCGACTTGAACATTGAAATAAATTGAAAGGATTCCTCTGCACATAGATATATACGACAGGGAAAACCTTAGGAAGAAAAAAAGGCGTCTTCCTCCGAAAAATATATTACAAGAGCATTATTATGATATGATGATATATACATAAGTACTATGCCGGCGTTGTGTGTGTGTGTAAAAGAGATGCTATTGCAGTTTAGCAATGTCGCCTTCGCCTTGTCCTCGTTTTTACTTTTCAGATAGGTACGGAAACGCTATGCGAGTGTTGTACGCATCCACATATGTATACCACTTCATTTTCCCGTGTCTTCCGTCCTTTTTCCTTAAACCGTTTCTGGAGGAAATGGGACTAGTGAAATGCATTCGAATCAACGGCGCGGTCTTGGTCGTGTGCGGTAGTTTACACACGCAGCGAGAGAAAGTAACCCGCTTGGGGAATGCAATGCCATTTTTTCAAGTTTGAATCTTTATTTCATGCAATCGAGAATTGAATCTTTTTCTGTATTGTCTGGCTCGAGTTTAGCACAGAAAAAACTCTCTGACAATGTCCTTGTGGGTTGTGATATGATTATCGGGGACAATGATGAAGCTGAAAGATGTGGAGATGTTGCTCGTGAAACTATGTGAGAGAGAGCCATTATTTCGTTTAGAAGACAAAAATAGACACAAGATCCTTCACTGGATCGTTTGGAATAAATGGATCTATCTGATACGATGTGCGTTTTGCTTTACTTAAAAAATGTAGAGGGAGAGCTTTATTGGTCGTGTTACTTCACTCGGCTTCATTTCATCTGAAACATATATATTTATTAGCCTCCGTCTCTTGTGGGTCTTAGAGGCTGCAGTTTACTCACTTTATCAGATCATCGAAAGATGCGGCAATGTGATATGATGTATCGAGGTGAT
Organism: Alloscopus bannaensis; assembly: GCA_027743745.1. Classification (NCBI taxonomy): domain Eukaryota; kingdom Metazoa; phylum Arthropoda; class Collembola; order Entomobryomorpha; family Entomobryidae; genus Alloscopus; species Alloscopus bannaensis. Next base: position 1,266 of record JAHZMW010002262.1, on the reverse strand, counting down.
GTTGGTTGTTCGTTTTTTGTCTAGTTGTAAATAAAACTGCTGTATCAGTGTTATTGTAGTGTGTGTTTGTGAGAGTGCCAGGAAAACGTCAAAACACGAGGAGAAAAGCCCCATAGGCTAAAAAGGGAGAGATGGAGAAAGGCACACAGGAAAGCTATAGTAAATGGGGATGACAGACGGATCATAAAACATTTTCCACATGGCTGTGCATTGCATTGGTAGAGAGAAAAAGAAGTGCATGTTGTGAACAATTTCATCGAGATATGTACAACATGACGACAAATGACTTTGGCGTTTACGGGGCGAGGAATTAAATTTTTTTTTCAACATTTCACTTACCGATATTATAGTAGGTAGCATGCATTCAGTCTATAATAACTTAATAATAATCTAAACAGCACACTTGTCGCAAGGGTTTTTTTACAACTGTAAGCTAGTGATGACAACTTGTGTGACATTTTAATTTCCATCCTCCCAACGATTGGTTTGTAAGGGATTTCCAGCAACCCAATCACGTCGAAACTTTTCATTATGACAATCACCAAATTCAGCATACCATAATATTGTAGCGTGAGCAATAATTATCTCGCATTGAGTGCACTTTATTGGGGCCGGAAAATGTTCTATTATGTGAGCACAATGAAAGTGAGAAGGAATGAAGGGAAAAATTGTAATTCTCACGTGAGTGATTCATTGGTTGGAGAGCGAGAACAAAAGGAGGAAAGTATTAGGTGTCATGTGAGTAAGTGCAGTTGTGTGCTGTGGACTCAATTAGAGAATAAGTATATTTGTAATAGAGATCATTCTAGGTTCTCCAAACAAAGACAATAATGCCGGTATAACTCCCTTACTTCCCTCTGCAGTTTGGAAGTAAAGCACATAAAACACCAATGGCTGATGCAAGAGGAGTGCTCTTGTGTGTATTTTGAAATGCTTCAAAAAGGGCAATGGAACGAAACAAATAGCTTTCCAAATATCTAAACGCACTTCTCCATCGAAGTGGCTATGCACAAGTGTAAAAATAGTGAAAATGTGTGTATTATTTCCACGCAAAGTGGTCTCAAATGCTAACTCAATAGACAGCGAGGAAAAGGGCCAATTTCTTTAAGTGTTAATTACCATTTCTCGGGGAAAAAAGGTTCTGCTTGCACACCAAAGAGCATATGGGATGTGTTCAGCTGGAGGAAAACATGAGAATATGGGTTGTTGGAAAATGTTTTCCTGCACTTGTTCTCTCTCTCTCTCTCTAAAATGCCTTTCCAGTTT
>JAHZMW010002261.1:0-50033 GCA_027743745.1 Alloscopus bannaensis | reverse complement strand
AGTCAGCTATACCCAGTGGTGGATAAATCTAAATACTCCCCCCTTTGGTTTTTTTATCCACCACTCGTCGTACCTAACCTATCTCACCAGCAACCTGTGGACACCAGATACAACCTTCCAGTTCCCTCAAATCCCGACCTTTACCTCAAATAAAACACTTCAAACTGCAGACTTCAAATTTCCTCGCGGTCACCAACACGGATTGACAGGCTTCCGTAAAACTGTCAGCACTCTAAACACAATTGATTGTCACTTGTCAAACTAGTGACTTGTCAGACTCTTATTAATCCTGACTTAGACTCACAACGCGGAATTGCAAAATGGCACATGAACTCAACGAAATTGGCACACACGATATCAGAAAACGTTTACACAAAACTTTGGCCTATGTTCACAAATCGGTCGACATGTACAACTTTTACGTAACAAACCACACAATTACCAAGCCATTCCATTTCAAAAGTTTCAAAAGAAAATCGTCGGAGGAAAAGTCAGCTGCTCCTTCCTCCACAACTCGATTCACCGGTGTCTCTCCGCCTCAATCATTGTCGTCATTCTCACTGGATGAGTTTCGAAGTAATTGGAAAATCTCTGTGACTAACTCGCCTCTGCAAACTCGTCGAGTCATTCACACACAAAGGGTGAAGCTCGTCATTCGTATAACTATTAACCACTTTCAACACAAGAAAAGACTAGAGAAAGATGTTCAATCATTTTCTGACTAGTCCAGAGAGTTGTGTGCTCATCCAAAAAAAAACTACCTCACTTTTTTACCGACATTATTCTCGCAACAACAACGAATTGTGCATAATATGCATAACCTTGCCGCCTAGCGTCTTTGCATTTCCATTAAAATTACCACAGGATATACGATGTAAACCTTGTTCGTGTCTTAAACACCGTTGAGCAGAGCATCTAAAAGCCACAAGTAGAAATGGAAGAGATTATGTACTTGGTAAACTAGAAATAAATATGACTAGTCCACTCTCGTAGAATGGTCAGAGGAGTCACCACAAAATGTTCCGTATGTCCTTGTGAAGTCCACATTGTGAACATCCATTTTTTCTACACTGTGAGAATAAGGTCTTGAGATTTCTGGCATGGATATCTGTTTGGAAAGTATGCTTTCAAGTCACAGCATGCAGTTTATATCCAATGGAGCAACACATGTGGATCCCTATTCGCAATCCACATGTATAAATGATCACAGCTCATCATGATCTCACTCGAAACATGTTGCTTGCATTGGTGACGCAAGAGGCTCTCAAATCTCAGCACTCCAATGTACGTGTCCTATGGGTTGCTCGTGAGAAGTCTATATTCACAAGGAGTCTTTACATCTTCTCTAATGCACTCGAATAATTTTCGTGAGGTGGACTTTGCTCACTACCAGAATTTAAGGAAGAATGCTGAATGTATTAATTCAATCTTCCCTTCACTGTTTAGATGCATGCCAACTGATTCCTTGCTTAAGAGTTTATAAAAAATGTGAAAGTCGTATAGCATAGTGTCGAGCTTATGAAGGCTTCAGTATAATTAACAATTACTAAAAGTTTGACGATTTTTGTGAGGGTTGTAAAGAAAGAGCGTAGCCAACAAAGAATGGCAACCACAATGGATGAGTATGCCTTGGAGGTTGTGTGGAACGGAAATTAATTTCGTTTATTGACGTGCTTTGCACAGATCTCAGCGACAAAGTCATGATAAAAAGGTGAACAACTATCTTTTATTGTAGAGCCAACGACTAGGTTTTTTTCTCTAATCAATACATTCATCACGAATGCTGGAGGTAAACGTTGAGTGGAGTGTGCATGAAAGACTCTTGGAGAGGAGAGCTTAAGCTTGCCTCTTCCATGGAATGGACACGTTTTTTTTTGTGAGTCGTGATCCGTAATAAATGTGAGATCTCACAAATATTTGTGCAGCTTTTCTTGTTTGATCTTCGATATTATGTGAACAATACGCGGATACATCGCTAATGAAATCTGTGTCCCTTTTGTAGAGGATACCAAAGAAATATGTTGTGTGATTAGGCTTACCTTCTTAGTTTGCTGAATAGGGGCTCCAGAGCAAGTTGGCGACTCTTGTGGAGAGTTGAAAACATCGTCCTCCCTATCACTCCCAAAGTCTTTGTCGTACAGCAAACTATCTCGGACAGAATGGTAGCTCCGAAAGGAGCTCAACTGGTCACTGCTCCAGTCACTCAAGTTATCCACTGACATAAGCTCACTGATATCTTGTGCACTGTAGTACATACTGGACACGGAGCTGTGACTCATTCTCCACCCTTCGGGTCGGGTGGACGGGCCCTCGCGGTCTCGAACCGAGTCCTGCCATTTCAGACTGCTCTTTAGTTTAATCTCCCCAGTCCCATCTAAGCTCCCCACTCTCCCACTGCTTTCCGCTCCTCCAGCCACTGAGCTGACAATGGGCACGTTGTTCCGGGGTCCGATGAGGAGCACCTCGTCCCCTTCCGTGACCTCGGGGTCCTCCACTTTCTCGGACTGCTCTCCATCAGTCCCTCTGGAGGAACTTGGCTGTTGCCCTTTGCCCCCTCCGCTTTTCCCCATGGTCAAAGCTTGCTCGGAATTCCACACTTTCGATGACGGTTGGACAAACTTGTTACCATTTTGTTTTGTACGAGTTACTCTGGGTTAAGACACTTTTTGTCGAGTATATACTTCTTGAGCACCACATTAAATATGCGCTATCCGAGTTTTTGAATCGTCTCACCAGTACAACACCGCAGCATATAGGAGTCGTCACTCTGATACTGTGAGTGTGTCGAGGGACGACAAGACAGTCAGGTGGTGCACAGTTGGTGTAGCATTAGCAGTAGATTTGCACTGAAGTGTGCAAACCATATCATATCACACACCTGAGGGTTCACAAGATTCAGTCATTCACCGCTTGCAGCCTGTCGAGTACAATGCAATAATGCGTGTGAAATACATGAATCAAGATTATCTTCCTACTGTTTTATCCAAGCGTCGTTGTGATTCGTATTGCGATGGTTGATTGTTATATAACTTTGTGCCGTGTGGTTGGTAGTTCGTATGTACACTGGTTCTCTTGACGGAAGGATTGCACGATCTTGATGGTACTAAAATTTAGACGAAAGATTGTGTTTGCAATTCAGGCACAAGCACACGTTTTTTCTGGCGTTCCTTTCTGTGAGATGAGCTGCACTTTGTTTGCATGTGCTAAAAAGTGTGTCTAGTTGTTTGCTCTCGAATTCTGAAAGAGAAATGAAATGTGAGGAATAATGAGGGCGATGACGACGATTCGAAGTTTTTGTGTTAACATATCTGGATTCGCTTTTTTGGTATTGTTTGCGCAGGTTTTTCGCGTCTGGCAATGAGCTGCACCCTCATTTTCCCAATGCTTAGGATCAAAATGGTTTAATTGCGAATGATTGCTTGAGCAAGTCGCAATACGGAAAATAATACATGATGAGAACTGTTGGGCAGTGGAATTAGCTAATGGCAGGTATACAACAAGCAATGAAATTAGTACGGATTCGTTTGTATTATTATTGGGCTGTTGACGTAGGCGTGCCTCGCAATAGTCGCAATTATTCGTGTAATATATGTGGTACAATCTTTAGATGAGGTACTATATAAACGTCAGTGCATTGTTATATGCGCCTAAGCTAATTGTGCACATGAACTCGCTTCACTTCTGTTAAATGGACAGAGAAGAGTCAACAAACAAAGCTGAGTATTTATTGACTTTATACATTTGAAGTCTTCTCTGCTAAACCGAAACGCACTGGCTGAGATTGGATTCAATTTTACGTTCATTTGGTACGCATAACTTACTAACAAGCACAATTGCAAAAAAAAAATTGCGCAATGGATAACGCCATATGTTGTAAGAATCTTCTTTCACTAAGACTTTTTTTTACAACCGAACTGATTCCTCTGGCTTTCTATCTTATGAGCTGAGAATTTGTTTTATCCTAAAGATCCACTTTAACTACTTGAAGACAATTATTGTAGGCATGTATATCGATTTCTTAGAAAACTCAGTGATCATCATGGCAAGTTGTTATTATATAGAAATTACTTTTGTGCATTTGTCTGTAAGAGTGTATTTTTCTGTCAAGGTTATCCAGGAGTTGGAAAATCGCAATTTGCAAACTACCATCTCTGGGAAAACATCTCACGTCAATGCGGTAAGAATGAATTAGCCCTTCTTCCAGCTTTGCCTTCGTCGCACTTACAAACAAGTGGATCCGTGTAGGTTCTCACTATTCAAGCAATGAGCAGAAAAACTTGATCAGTTGGCCATCTGCATTTATCTGCCAATTTTCATAGCATCAGTGGCTCCACACACATGGATCAAAATGGATCAAAATGATCTGAATGTACAGTTGTGAATTATGCTTCGTCAGTCATTCTAAACGTGACCGGATTTATGGATGCCGTCATGTAATCTGTATGGAATGTATGCGCTTGTAGAAAGTAGAGTATGGAGTATGTATGCAATTTCCGTGTGGTCCGGATGCGGGATACGATCTAACAGGTAATTAGATATCTGCCCGTGGATGCAGTCTCTCTATGCCCAGCTCAGCAGATTTTCTCCAAATTCAGCACCAACCACTACACTACAATCTCACTGGGATAGCGGAGTACTTTATTTCTTATTTTCAAACCGCAGTTTATCATTAGATCACGGAACGTCAAGCTTTATTGCTCGTCAAAACGAGCTCTAATCAAAACCCAATCATAAAAACTGTATGGTATCTACTAGTCAACAATAATAACCAATACTTACCAGAAAATCAATCTGTTTCATCTCACACCTGGAGTGACTGCAACACCATCAAATGTCATTTGTGTTAGAAGGAAAAAATATCAGAGTCAGCAGCGTCGTATCCAGTAAATCATGATCAAGTCATTGACATGTTCCGTCCATAATGTACGTAGTGGCTTTTAGTGAAAGATTTCTTTCTCTCCGTTCAATGCATGACTGGGACTTTCGCAACGAGCTCCACGCACTCTTCTATAATGTCACTCAAATGTAACATGTCCTTCGACGTGACAGTTCCTCAAACAAATCAAACACGTAACAACCACACCGACGACACTCATGTTATCACATTGATCATGTTGACCAATGAATGACGACACTCTGGAGGATTGTATTTACTCTCCAAAAAGGTTGACGGTATAGTCTCTTTTTATAAGTTACCTTTTGCTTATCAGGTTTCATGTCTCTCACTGGCTCACTAATGTTTTATACGGAGGTCATGTTTCATGCAATGTTTTCCTTCATTTTATATTCCGCCTCAAAACCAGCGTGACTCTCGAGTAAAATAGAAGTGAATTTTGAAATGCACATTCATCCCGCAGTGAGTTTACGACGAGGGAGGAGACCTCCGCGAGGGAGGCGATAGCAAGTTGGAATGTAGGTTAAAGGAATTAGGTGTGTCGACTCACTTCCCAAATTCCCATGGTGCGATACCATCCTCCCACTCTCTCTGGAAACCACACATAACGATCGCAATTAAAGTGTGACGACCTATAGGCACGGCGAAACACAAACTAACGACACATCGAAAGACAGAGGAGCTGTGTCGAGTGTGGAGACAGGACGAGGGAGAAAGGAACACTATAAAGAAAGCTCTACAGTACCACTGTTTTCACTTCCGCTTCCCCTAATCTCGTATGTATAGGCATAAGTACCCTATTATTATCCAATTTCACACTGTTATTCCTGTAGTTTTTTAACCTAATGCGTACCCACATACACATGCCGTTTGGTCATATGCTGGAGGCACACACACGGAGAGCGAGGGTAATAATAACATTTTTTTGAGTTTGTGTCTATATACACGACGTGTGCAAGCCCGACCCATATGAGCTGCTGCATTCACTCTCGCTCGACTTTCTCCTTCTCTTGTGTTAGGCCACTTACTGCTCTCAATGCTTTGTGGTTTCCCTTTCTGTATCAGACGTTTTGGAAATAGGAGTGAGCGTGGAAAGCAGTTGTACTTCCGTGGCAACTCCAACCTATATCCAAGCACAGAGAGAGGGAAAGAGACTCAAACTCAAGTGTAATGTAATAATCCTTTCTCCAGCAATTGGACACCAGCAGCAAGCACAGAAGCACGCACCGCACACTGACACAAAAAGGAGAGAGAGGACATGCTACTACTTTCTCTCTTCTGCTACATGATATATGACTGATATGACAAACATCTATTATTTATATTTATACACGACTCACTCACTTTCTCTCTGCGAGTTGTGTCTTTGCTCCTACTGACAGAGTTCATTCTTCATACTACACACGCACTCTACACCAAAGAGAATAGAAACATGACGGCGGCAGTTAGTTATCGTAGTGCAGAGAGCCAGAAATGAGAGCGGAGGAGTAATGCAGAGAGCGAGGCCAGAATTTTGCTCCCTCACTCGCTTTCTCCGTAAAATGAAATAGAAAAAAAATTACAAGAGCAAAGAAACGAGAGAAAGCAAGGATTGAGTATGTAATAAGTAGGGAAATATGTATATGTGTGTTTGCAATTACTAAAACAACCCAATGAACTTTCCGTCGCGTATTACCAAAATCAATAAGCGAGACGCCACAAAACGAAAGTGAAAGCTGTACACAGAGAGAGAGAGAGTTTCTAAACGAGGTTGGCTCGTTGGTGACTTGCATACAAGATTGCCACAATGAAATCTAGCCCACTCTAATATAACGGAGGACATTGGAGAAGTCGGAGAAATGGAGGAGAAACGAACTATTTTACAATTTTAGAATGGTCAGTTTTCCCTTGCAGGACATTCTACGCTATTAATATATTATGCATGTTGACGGAAAACCATGGTGGCATGATGTGATGATGGTAAGGGCGTAAAAAAAGGACAAAAGAAAGAAGCGCGGTTGTTCGCTCTTGGAAAGAAAGTGAAAGCATTCATTGTTGGCGGTACAATATACACGTATTTCGATAAAAGGGCTTCTCACAACGTTCCTCTAATATGTTGTCCTCTCTCCCCAATTTTGTGTGAGGAAACCACTTTTGACTCTTCATGTCTCTCCCAAGGGAAAATATGGAAAAAAGTTTTCTTCTCAGAGTTGTGTGGTGTGTGGATAAATCAATATTATTCAGAGAGGAAGCCAGAGAAGATAAGGAATTGGAAAGTGTGAGAGCATGGTTTACATGGTTGTTTTTGACGAAAGGCAAGAAGAGAGTTATGCCATGGGAAATCGTTCCAATGTTTAAGCTTCCAGAAGACAGACGCGTGCAGTAGGATTATGCATTTTTAAAATGAGACCGACGGACATGCTTTACCCAAATAGCAACTTCAAATGGACGTTCATGTATAACACATTAGTTTACATTGTACTATTCTGGATATATGTAAATTAATTTCATGTCCTGTACATTTTAAATTATATCGTTAGCAAAAATGCAGTATATTCTAACTACATTTTCATTTGCCCGCACTTCCTCTTCTCTACACAACTCGCCAGTCCTTGTCATGTTTTTCAAAACTGTTCACTTCAGTTTGCCAGGCGTTAATTTCAAGTTAGTCTCCGCTGCTTTATCATGCTACATAATTTACTTACAATTAGTGCTTGTAGTTTTATGTAAATCAAATATATAATATCCATTTTTGGCTTCGCTTCCACCTTGTCTAAAACTTTTCTGAAGTCGTCATCACAGATGCTGATTATTAGGGTTAGTATTGCTTGAAGATGAGTCACAAAAACCTGTACTTGCTGCTCATTTCCTTTGTGCACTTGATCAAATGATACGTATACCGGAGACCGGAAGTGTTCGATTGCATTAGTGAACCCCTAGAATAAAATTTAACCAATAAATTGCCAAAATATTCGACTTCTCTTACTATAAATATTTCTAAATGATTGATGTAACCATTTAACAGGTTTCTACTTACTCAATTTGCAATGTTTCCTAATGAATTCATTCAACAGTATCAATATTTAGTGATATAAATCAGGAATGTGATAAGCGTTTATAGCCAAGAGGATTTCACCAAAATCATGACAGATAATCTTTGATGACTTGCACTATTAACTCGAAGGTTATATTCTTCATTCAACTGACTGTTACGGTTGTAAGCTATCGCCTTTCAGCTTGTTTCCACTTTAAAATTTCATTGATGCATTTTGATTTTTCAAAATCGCAAACCCATGCCGTTGATGAGTTGATCCAACACCTCAGCGAAAACTGGCTGACTAATTTTGCTTTTATGTTAACGTAAATTTAAGACGGTTTAACTTTTGTCGGTTAGCCTCCCGCGCGGCGAGGCAGCATGAAACTGTCGTGGATAGTCGTAGATAGAGCGAAGAATGATTGTAGGCAATGTCGTCGTAGATAGTGGAGCCGATTTATGCTCGTCACGAGGAAGGCTGGCCGACTAAAAAAAAGTGTGACCGTCTAAAATTAACTTGACATAACAGCAATCATCTCCTTCGCTTTCTCGGGTAAATTCTTGCTTTCAATCTTGAATGCTTCATCCTGGTTAACATATGCCACTTTATTTAGACGCCTCCTCGAAGACTCATAGCGTGTTAGTGCACTTATGGCTTCACTGATTGGGCATCAAAATGGCGAGCTGAAGTGCAGTATTTAGTCCTTTACGACAGCCGCGTCCCACAACGTGAATTGATTAAACTTGAATTCACGACAATCAACTATTGCCGGAGATTTTGGCACCAGAGTTGATCTGCTATTTTCTCTTTTCCAAGATTACTCAAGAAATCCTTCAATTTCTTCAAAAGCTTATTACTTCAAGGATTGCTTCTCTCTTACATTGTAATAATTGTCATAAATGATCACGGACTTTCAGAGAATGTACAATTACATAATTGAGTTTATTGAACCAAATTTTAAGGATATTCACAACGTATAATCCTCCGGTGTACAATTTTTTAAAATCTCATCGCTATAGTACCTATATAGTCCTGAACAGAGAAGGGGAGAAATGGGTGACAAACAATGGCTCAATAACTTAAGTAGCACATCCCTCTGATCATATAGTTTTTTACACACGTACATAACACCATACCTTTATGTAGAGCTACGTAGTATGTATATATATACTATACTGAAGTGCAACCACACTACAATAAAATTCCGTTACTATGCTACGTAATATAATTAAGATGTGGTCATCTTTATTAGGTATAAAGATTGCCCGTATAACTCTCTTCAAACGTATGTACAATTTGTACCTGAGTGGTCCAGCCCTGCGTTCACAGCAGAAGTTTTTTTTCTTTAAAAACAGTACTCGTCACCTCGTTATACATCGTTACGGGGGTCACCTGTTCCCCTCTAAAAAACGTGCGCCTTATCTGAAGAAAAAATGACGGCTTTTGAATCAGTATGTATTGTTCTAACACACCAGCAAAACTAGGTCTAGGTCTGCTGCACCATTTGTTTATCTTGTCAATTAAAACATTTTGTCAGGAGGGAATGAACAAGTAAACTACATAATATCCAGGCGAATATATGCTATTTTTTCAGAAATATTCACCACAGCACATAAAATACTTTGCACGTCACGCTTCTGTTTTTGGTACTCATTTTAATTGTTACCAGTGTCGTGCGTGGGTGTAGTGAATTTAATGTTGCGACTGTTTAATATTTTTTTTACAAATTCCACTGGAGGAAATATATGGATCGGATGACCAGGAATAGCTCATCAAATGTCACAGTCAGTGATTTTTTCCCTTGAATGTATATTCATTTAGTTCTTGGTATGTATTAAATACTCTTAGAAATTTACAGCTACAATAGTAGTAATAATATATAACGGAGTTTCTTTTCTTTCCTTATCCTCTGGTTGTATGAATGAGATTCTTAGAAAACAGAGAGAAATGTACATATTATGCACGACATGGGACAGCATCAATCATTTAAGTAGTAATAAGCTAGGGTATAGAAAGAACGCTTCTTCGCCTTATATACGCAAAAAAGTCACAAGTCAAGTGGTTCTCTTTGAATTGTTATGAGTTCCCTTTCGCTCTCTTATCATTTTTTTCATAACAGCAACAGTTAACAAGAGAAAACACAGGAGGTGCGAAGAAGTTTCTATGTATATGATGAAAGAGGGCACAAGAAAAAGCTCATTTGACGATGACCGTATTTCTCATTCATGAATAATAATAATATATATCTGACAGCTTGGTATGTCAGTGTTGTTTGTCGGGTTTGCTCATGGAAACTGTCACTGGGTTGATTCATCATCATCATCATCATCATCAGACTAAAGCACTCTCAGGTCAGCAGTGTCGTCTTCATCTCGAAAGCGCTGTGCTAGAAAGCTTAAATACGTGGTGTGGGTGTCATCACTCCCCCAACGGTAGTTTGATACAACACCAAAATGTATACGAACTGATGAATGTAGTGTGAATGTACTCATGTCACCCCTGTTTCGTTTACTGGCTCAACTGGAAATCCAGCAAGCTGTGAAAAGACTGTAAGTTTGGTACGTCGTTGCGCTATTCGCACGCGAGCTTGTTGTCGAAACTCGTGAGGGCAATCGCAAAGGCCTGAAGGGCGCACATGGGGTAACGGTAGTCCAAGGTGAAAACGTCTTCCGCGACACGACCGAACTGAACCACTACATAGTCCTCTAAAAAACCATAGAGAACATCATATTTCTTCAAAATATTCTTAAGAACAAATCCGAATCATTTTGTTGCGTATCAAAGCAGTGACTCACCGTCCGATTCATGAATCACTTGGAAATTTTTGACAGAGGCTTGGGTTACACGTCCATGGAAATTCAGGACATAGGACTGGCTCTCCTCGTTCCACACTGGAGTCTTATTCTTCAGCTCCACTAATCCATCCATTTTCCGGGCTCTCCACCGCTCTGTATTGGATTTCATTTTATGTACATTACACAAGGTGAAATTCAAAGCCCCTCATCTTTTCTCGTTTCTCACACATTCCACACACGCAAGCAGGCGTAAGTACTCATTGCAAGATATACATAATAGGTGAGGATGTCTGTACCTATTATGCCATCGTTCTCAGATTCTGGACGGAATTCCTTACGCTTTGACTCGTTCAGCATACCAGGAATGACTACGGTCATCTTTCTTGGTCCCTTAAACCCTAAAACATTGGTCTCCTACGAAAGCGAAAAAAATCCATTCCACACAAGAGCTCGTACATTTTGCATTAAAATCCAACAGGTGCAATCCTTTATATACGGGCTTGAGTGCAGTGTAGTAGCTCATGACACTTAACAAGTGGTTTTGTGGTGTGTGTGCTAATAGCATTTTAATTTTGAGAAAAGCTTACGTAGGCTACAGCTGCTAACTCTTCTCGTAACGATCCCTTATCGGAATTTTGTCCATTCCTCTTCGGTGGCTCGCCATTGTCAAAGACGGTGAACTGTGTACCAATTAAATTAGAGCGGACTTTCCCAATATACGAGTCTCCTCCACGAGACAAGTCCGTTGCATCTGTGGAGATTAGGTAGTTACTCGTCGTGCTTTTCTTCCGCTTTCGAGCGGCCAATAAAAATACCTGTTGAACACACATACACACATGCAGCTAAAAGTAGACGAATAAACTGAAAGATTTACATTATGAATTTTTGTATGCATCCTAAGAGCCCTAAAAATTCCCGGCAGGTCACTCTACTCTCCAGCACCATGATCAAGTGTGGAATGAGAGTTTGATTGAGATCATTCCACAAGGTAATAAATGTCGATGGTAAAGGTTATTGCATTCTTTCAACTCCCCCTGAAGAATGTATGTGTCTGTCGGTGATATAACGTCTTGTGTATGAAACAGAACACTGTTTCGGTAGACCACCCATCACCTCGACGACATTCACACTAAATTTTGGACACAATGTCTCGTCTTCTTCCGGCTGGAAATTAGCAAATCACAAAACACGCACGCACATGCGACATTAGTAAAGGTCACCTCACTTCACACTCAAAACCTTTTCTTTACAAATGAAAAAAGATAATCTCTACAATCTACAAGATATTTTTAAGCACCAAGAAATATTTATCGGAGCTCTTACAATGGGACTCCTGTCCAGCTTCTCTCCATGAGCGTCATGGTCCGTTGGCGACGTCTTCGTAATGCTGGCGGGAACGATTGGCGCAGACCCGTCAAACGACTCTGACGATGACAAGGCCCGAGGGTCAGACAAATTCGAACTGCTCTTACTCTCTGTTAAATCATTTTCCCAAAATGAACACAAGCGGCGAGGGATTGAAAAAGTGAGAATCAAACAAACACTCGATTAGAGAGATCGAACGACACTGTATTACATCTGTACAATGATCACGACGCCAGAGGGAATAGAGAGAAAATAATGTCGGAGAAGATTGCAATTTCCACAAAAGAAGCACACCACCCACACACACGCGCTTTCTCTTTGTTTCTTTCCCTACATCTCTACAGGACACGAGTGTCTCCTATCGCATCATCATCGTCGCCTTGTTTCTCCACGACAGTAGAGGACTTAATTCTTCTCGTTTTTGCACAGGGGTAAATTGGACACGGAAAAGCCTTTCTCTTTCTCTCTTAGGTAGTGCACAATATCTCACATACAATGTGTAGAGAGAGGGTTTGCATGTAAGAACACAATTTCGCAATAAATACAACTTCTCTGTCCACGAGACAAAATTACACAAAAAACCTACTCTTCTTCTAGTCCTTTGGACATTAGTTCTTATAACACTCAAAGGCGGAAAAAAAGTTTTTTTTTCCTTTCTCTCTTTTTCTCCTACTCAACCCATTTTTATGCAATTTGCTACTGCGTGTAGTTTACATGTTTCACAAATTTCCCCGTTGGTTATGTAGTCTAATTGGGAGAGTTACGATGGGACACAGCTTTTTTATTGTGACGGAGGAAACCCTTTCTGTCTCTCTCAATGTGGTGCACTGAGAATGAAATGGAGTGAGACTTTTGAAGGAGGAAAAAGCTGGAACGAATAAGGAATAATGCCAGCCAGCTGAGCCAAGTGCTCTCGTTCACGTCAAGAATCTCAATAAGAGTCACATTGTGGATTCTGGAATCTAGATTGAATCCCATAACTACATGCAAGCACATTCAATATCCATGGCGTGCTCCCACCAACTCTTTTTTTGTCCTGCTCTTCTCTCCCTCTCACTCACTCCACTACAAACCTCCAAAACTCTGGAGGTCTGGAGAAGATGGGATGCTAGTGAGCAGGAAGCATGAGAAGGACAGAGCGTACAGGAAGGATCACTAAAAAGAAAAAGGGCTCCACTACTTCTACGTATGTATTACACTACATATTATCTGTGAGAGGAGATTCTCCGAGAGAAAAAAAACTGTTGTGGTAGTCTATATATCAAGTATAGATATTATGTTGCTTGCATACACGACACCCGAACAGGTGCTGGTTCCTCTGGAAAACTCTGGAATGTATATGGATGCTATACGAAGGAGCAGGTATTCAGCAATGATACTCGCTTCTTCCCTCTCGGCAGCTTTAGTACAAGCTGTTTCCCATCAAAGGAAAAAAAATGTTGCTTTTTCTCTCTCTTTGTAAGCCTGCATTGGTGTTAATGCGAAACACATAAAAACGAGGAGTTTTTCAGAGCATCCATAAAATACGATGATTCAATAAAATGCATGAAAGAGGAGCTCAACCAAATCGACACACATTTTCTGCGCCACTCAATTGCCAATTTTTTTCTTTGAGAGCGGAAAATATTACATTCGTCTATATTGAATGTCATCACATCAAGCAGAAACAGCCAATGTCATTTTACCAATTCCATTCTTTTCCTCTCTCTCTCTTTGTGTGTCTCTGTATGTGGTGGCTGGTAATTCAATTACAAAGTTGAGCGAGGGATGTCTGCCTCTAAAATGGGAACGAATGACAAAAGAAGACAATGCTGTGGGACAACCACATAACGTATTGAAACCAAAAGTGAACAAACAATTTGCGGTTTTGGGTGGCTTCCCATTATGGAACTCTGCTCCACTCAAACACAAATGCAAACATTGTCGTCCAAAAATTTTGTATACCAACCAGAGACACATGGAAAGACACCTGTTTTATTTAAAACCACTGTTCTTCCAACCAAAATGCTTCCAGAAAACCTTGTTCACGCTCGGACAACAAATGGGGAGAGGAAGCCAGAGTGAGTCAAGAGAGATTACAGATCTCACATTCGCAACCACTTTTTCAATCCGCCATAACAACTTGGAGAAAAAGAGCCCACTCACCTGCATCTAAATGGAAACTCGAGTCCTGAAGCCTACGACGTAACATGCAATTTTGCGAGTGTTCAAAGAAGAAAAGCCATGACACGCTATCACAGATACACACACCGGAGAGATCAACAAACAGCAAGGAGAGAATAAAAACATCTATCACTTTCTCTCCTTGCCGGAAAGTCGTAACCCTTTCACTCCTTCCCCTAAAACCATGCTTCGAGCTGTGAAAGCACTTAAAATAAATGGAGGAGGAAAAAAAGAAATGCACGTGTTGACGACAGATTGGCAATATTACGTTTTATATAATATTTATATACACACGCAATATCTACTACGTACATCATCCATGGATCTACTAAACATGAAACATAGATGGATCCATGTTTCATGTTTAGTTGAGACACGTCCCTCTAGCCTTTTGCCCTCAATCTTGTCGTCATTCTTCTTTTCCAAGATAATTTTAAACGTGTGCATAAAAGATGAGCTTTTGTTGTGCTGTGTATGCGTGTGCACAGGCTTGTGTGATGTTTCAATCTTTTGAGCTGGGAAAACATAAAAAGCCAATTAGGCGAGTCCCAGGTGTGTGATGTGCACTTTTTGTGCTCACTCGTGCTGCTGGGAAAAGAGGAAAATAACATTTTGTTTCTTCTTCGAGGATGAAGTCTAAGATCGTAAAGTGTTCTTTGGAAACACCATTGTCTTCTCGAGCCAATTATTTATTTAGACTTGGTGGAGAGAAGGGGAGAAAAGTCGGGTTGAAAATAATACGAAAAACTCAAACGGCAAAAGATTATGACGAGAGTGTGGCCTTGGGTCTTTTCTTTTAAATGTACACAACGTGTTTTTCCCCACTGTTGTCGTTCACTCGTAATTTAAGTGGATGATGATATGTCGGTTATTTTTGTGCTTCCACGGGCTCCCAACAAACAACCCACACGTCGTCATGATGCCTTTAGGTCAAGATGAGAGATGTGACTTCTCTCTCTCTGAATGATAAACCACGTAATGAACCGTGGAACGCCAACAGCAAGTAAGTGCAATTTAAGTACACAGAGACAGAGTGAAAGTCTTCTTTAGAGGAACGGTTAAAAATGCATGCGGCCAACTCAAAGTGGATATAAGAGGGCTCACTCGTAGCCATCTTTCATTCTCTGGAAAACTCAAAAGGCTGACCTACTGTGAACAATATTACGAGCTCATAACTTTCCCTCTGTGGAAGAGAGCCGTAAAAATGGGTTGGAGGTCAGACCACCCGTATATTTACTTTCTTTTGTATTTTCTCTTTTTCCATTTCTCTCGTTCTCATAAAAAATGACCCATCTCCGAGAGAGTGGGTGATGAATTGATTCCCTGAGTGTGTGAAACTGCGAAACCCAGTGAAACACTTAGTGCTTCACAGCGGTCATACGCCATGTCATTCCTCATTGATTTCTCCAGCTCCGTGTTTCTTTTATGCATTAATCAATGGAATCCTTTTGCTCCTTCATCATCATCTCTACTCCGCTCTCACTCTCAACTCTTGCTCTTCTCTCTCGAAACACATCCTTTCCTATTTTCCTATACAAACATACAGACTTGAAAGGAAAACTTGGTTTTCACGAGAAAGAGAGTGAAAGTGAAACTGGAGCAGACACACTCACTCAAAAACATGGAGCAGTGTAAATGATTGCATCCCACCAGCATCCGACCATCACACAAACTATATGCCCGCCTCTTACACTCCTTTCTTTTGTTCTTCTCTTCTTCCACTTCACACTTGTTTTAGCTGCGTATCCTGCGGAGAGGTATTATGCACACTGGAATGTGTAATCGTTTTTCATGCATTTCATATCTCGGGAGTCTCACTTGTCGAGAGACTCCTAGAGAGAGAGAGACAAGGAGAGAAAGGTGTGTTCTCCCTTTTGTTCATCCGGCAAAACTTTTACCATCGCCGCGATACGTCCTTTTTTGTCTGTCTTTTCAACCATTCATTCCAACCTGACGCGTCAGTTGAGGAAAAAAATGGATTTCGTTATGTTACCTGATTCTATAGTGCGCACAAAATGGAAACTTCGAGAGCACCCTTAAATAACAGGAGATCTATATAATACCTCTTCTAAAAACATACGTGCTAAGACAACGTGGAAATCCTATCACACGTCGTCACGTTGTCTTGCTCCTCCAATTTCGAGAAAGAGAGAGCGAGCTCACATTTATAAACGTCGTGCTCATCTTTAATGCTATGTGAAATGACATGGCATTAAAGTTCTGCTCGCCATTTTCTCATATTTTATACCCCTCAATTCCAGAGAGAGATATTGATCCATTCCATAATTTACTTCCGCTTTACGACTCTATCTCTCCGTAATGACTTGCTGAAGTGAGGTGCAATTGTAAAGAGAGAAAAACATCGGATTTCTCGAAGGGGAGCAGAGGAAAATTGGAGACAGAAAATAAGATGGGCGGATCAGTGGGTGAAACTCGAACATTGGAGAAAACAGGGAGGCAGAGTGACTCAGAGAAAGCTTTTCATTTCGAAAGGCAGGGAATGGAGTTTCTAGTCTCTGTCGCTCCCTCCCCTTTTCTCAACTCTTGTCCTGATTTTCATTACTGCGAGCCTCTTCATACTTTCTCTCCAGCAACTCCTTGTGTATCACTTCACCCACTTCAGCACGTCGTAGATGATACACGGAGATCTTAAACGTTTCTCCGAGATAGAGAAAGATGATTGAAGGCTACGGTGGAAGTGGGATCCAAATGCGCGCAGAGTCCAATCCTCAGGAAAAGTATTTTCCTTCTCGTCACACAGTTTATTAGGTTTTTCACATAATCATTTCATCAGACTCACAAATGAGATCCTCTCTTTGGAAAATGCGCTAACCACTATTCAGGCTGAAGAGTAGTCAAAATCCACGTTGCTACACGTAGTTTCTTCACACAATCCCTTTTACGAATATTCCATGAGTTTCGTCGACCTGGCGAATGCCACTTTGCATTACATTACATTGACGGATTATTAATACTGGCTGAACACTGCCTTGACGGATAGCACTTGTTTAAAAAAATCGACACTAGTATCGTGAATCCTGTCAGCAGAAACTTGTACAACAGTATTCCTATCTCATTTATTTCCCTTCCCGCCCATACGAGGAAAACGAAGATTGAAATTGCTCGTTTAAAGCATTGTCTTTACATTTGCAAAAATAGCAAAGCCATGAAATGATATGGTATTCGTGTGTGGATTGCGGATCTCATGCGAAACACAAACTCGGATGAAAAAGGACGACGAACGAAAAGATTTAATACCTGAGTAAACATTAAGCCTTACTGCGAAACGATGATGGGAAGCAGAGAAGCTCTACCTCCGCAAGCTTCCTATGATACCTGATTCTTTCAACGTAAAATCTCGAAAACGTGCACAAATGCTGGGCTCACTCGAATCAATAGAATTAGAGAGTAATAAATTATTATCCCGGAGAAAACGAGAGACGGAATGGCTCATCGTAGCGAGAAATTGCGATACAAGATTCTCGTACTCAAGTTGCAGGGGGATTTCTCCAGAATATTTTGCAAGGATTTACAGCCAATTACTTTAGATTTCCTGGAGGCGACCGTGAAAGTAACGGGAATATAGTCGCCCCCATCCCTCTCTCTAAGACGGTAGAAAAATGGAGGCTATATAAGGTTGTCTGCGCGTACCTTTGATTTTCCCATCCGGCACCCGCTTGTTTGCCTGGACACCGTCATCCAGCTCCAACACTTCGATCCCGTCCTCCAGCTTTGTCACTGAGGAGGCCTTGTTGCTATGTTTGCTGGTGATGTCTAGCGCATTATCTTTGATGGGTGTGGTTGCGGACGTTGGCGTCTTGTGACCTGAAATACACATAATAATTATGTGGATTTCCTGTAAAAACTTAGTCTCCGAAATCGTTTTTCTTTGCTTCGGATCTTTGGAACACTCCAGTCGTAACTCTTCCCAACACGGAAATGAAGAAAATGTATGAAAAAACCATCGTCGTGTGAGGCATCGCGGAGCGTACCTGATGAGCCATTATCTATCGTGTTGCTATTCGTTACATTGCTTCCAGCGGATGGTATTTGACTTTTAAGCTGCCTCCGCACTCCGGATCCAGTCCCGCTGGCTGCACTTCCGACACGTCCTGTGGCAGCAGTTTCTCTCGCATCGGATGCGTGTGGCATCCCGCTCTGACGTCTCTTTTGCTTCTGACGATTCTCAATCAGTTGTTTCTGTTCAAGAAAAACAATATTGTATTTGTTCACACTTCAATTTTTAGAGTGAGACGACGAGCGAGAGAATCGCTACTCGACTCGACAAAATACCGAAGCAGACTAAAAACAAAAAGATTTGCGGTTGAGAGTCGAAGGAGCTGGAGAACCCGGGTTGCTTTGTTCTCCCCCGTGCTATTAACAATGGATATGTATTCCAGTAATTATTCAAGACTTACCTGCTGATCTAATTTCATTTTGCGAGCTATCGGCACCGGAACAGTTGCTACAGAGTCTTCTGCTCCACCGGATGTCATCCTATAAATTGACACCGCAACAGACATAAATCAGTTTGCTCTAGTACCCTTTCCCATTCCCATGGGACTACATGAGGTGTATTCATTTCCCATATCCACTCCACGACAAATTTACACTACTTGTTTGTCTTGTCTACTACAAGCCTACAAATACGTATCTCACTACGATTCTCATACAAAAACCGTATTTGTACAACGAAGGCTGTTTTCCCTCAATTCCAACAAAAATTTTCATTATACTGATACATTATTGAGCCTCCGTCCGTAATACATACGACTCATATTCTCAATAGTTAAATCTTCAGTGAAAGAGGAAACCTTGTGTGGCCTTCTAGTAGCTAGAGAAATTTCAATGGATTCATAATTCATAAGTGGTAACCTGAGCCCACAGTGAGTGGTAAAAAGTTAGATGAAAAAAAATGGCGAGATGTCACAGGGAGAGGAAATGAAGGGAGTAGTTCAAGGCATATCAGATATCAAATCGTGAAGCTTGCCACGAGCAGATTTGGGGCTTCCCTTTTTCCACCTAATTTTTTGGAGATTTTCGCAGCGAGATTTTTGCGTATTATGTTGTGCAACAACTACAACGTTGCTTCATATCTCTCGTTCGTTGATGAACAGTATGGCTTCTGAAGAGTCATGAGCCTAGCCTCTGGTCTTCTACCAGATACAGTGAAAGGGAAACAATATTACTACTTTAACTTTTAATGGAATTAACAGGTTACCTAGGCATGTCTCCCTTTCCCCTTCGCTCTATCCCCATTCAAATTGTAATGCACTTGACACTTTTCACATACCAATTCAAAACTGTTTCTAACTTTTAAGCATACTCACAATCAGTCAGTTGCACTCCTACAGTTCTTTTTCCAAAAAAAACTTAATTAATTACACAAACCCCTGAAAATCCTCTACTCACACACACTACACCATTGTCCAATGCAATTTCCCAGGATGACAAATCCTGTCATACTCCTCCAATCCCCTGGAGCCACATCAGACAAAAAAAAATCGGAGAAAAGATCTCGAAAAAAACTTCCACAGAGGGACAACATTAATATTCACAAGTGTTGACTTTTCCGACCTGTATGCCTAAATGCACACTCTCTCGCGAGAGGAACAAGCGAACAATGGTTTTCACATTTGAAGCGAACAAAGTAAGAGCGAGTTCAACTAGAGTTTACACACTCAAAGCACGAGTAGATGACCAAAGGACAACAAGGGATTATGAAAGGAGGAGTTTCACAAAGAGAAAGTCTTCACTATACCAGCATGTATCAACTATACCATAAGTTTAAAAAGCGCTTGCAAAGCGTCGACGAGAGAGACTTTGTTTTACCAAGCCCAACGACTCTGCTGAGGATACCCCAGCAGAAGGGATCTCAAGAAAACTCAAGATCAATCTTGCATGTCCCCCTCCAAACTACGTTTCCACAAACAAACACACTTCACACCTTTTCTCGACAATGACAGTAGCACAAGAGAGACACAAAGGTTGTCGACTGACGTTGTCAAGAGACTGCCAAAAATCCAGATTCCCTCTTTGAAAGAGTTGCAAAAGTACCTATTCGACCCCTGTGATTCGCATGCAATGCTTTTAGGTTTACAAGACACAATCCAAAATTGTGCAGCGTGCAAGCCCACAACAAGACGAATGTCTGTACGCAATCATAGTCTGATGATGGTGTTCAGAACTTTTTCGAGAGAGTCCTTAAAGCTACTTGGCTCACTGTCAGTACGATACTCCACAGCACTCGCAATTTTTTGCTCCCTTAGTACTAACAACAGACAAAGTGTAGTGATAGTGATGATGCTCTCACTGGCCACCAAGTGCACCCGGCCATAACGACCCTGTTCTCAAGGGAGAAATGCGTGTATTCTCTGAAAGCAGCATTATTATGGCAAACATTATAAAAAGTGCAGCTAACTAGAGCATAGTGCACCACTACTTGTACATAGGGCAAGATATATATTATTACTGCGATATATTAAGGAGTAAAGTATCATCATCAGACAAACACAAAACTCCCTTTTTCCTACTCAAAATACCCATGTTTTCTACAGATTTTCAATTTTTCAATAGAGAGAGAGACAGGGAAACACTTGAGTGCCGATGCAACTTGAGCTCACTGAAAAAAACGCGAAAGGCAGTTTGTTTAGGCACTGCCATATACATAACGAAAAACGTTTATATGATTATCTACATGTGTGTAATATAAGACATCAAATTATATTGCTTGGAGGATGGCAATAAAATCACTGAAAATTTTAAATTGTCTGTACACATAATTTTGTGTTGAGGGAATGTGTTTTCCACTCCTCAGGATATGAATCAGATATCAGAAAGAGATCTCTGATTTTATGTTTAGGGAAATTGCATTTTTCGCGAGTTTTTTTCTTCGTGTACGTGCACGCGTCTGTATGTGGTGCATTTTGCATTTGTAGTGTAATTCCTTCGCAACTTGAAGCGCACATTTGCAAAGTGTGAGTGATATTAAGAAGCACGTAAAGCTCTGCTTTCATTTCCCATTATACTTAGGTATTATCCGTTTTTTTTCTCGTATAAAAACACCATATTATTATTTATCAAGTGTTTTTAGACGAAAGCCAAAACTCTTGATATCATTTAGCAGACACGTCAAATCAGAGGATCAAAAGTGTATTAATGAAACGAAAAGCCTTTTTGATGAAATGGAAACGTAAAATGGACATCAAGTTGATTAATTATATTTACCCTGTGGTAGTGTTGTACGCCCAATCCATTTTCTCTGCTTCTTTTTTCTACCTGGAGTTATACAGGATAGTTGGCAATGTGTAGGGAGAGTTTCGTCTTTTCGCGAGATCCTAAATGTACAGTTTAATAAGATAATTGATATCGGTAGGAAATTTTCGTCGATCGTCTTCCAACAGTAGGAGTAGTATAGCACCAAAAATGAGGCAGCCTTTTGTTATTAACGCTTCATGGTTTTGCTGCAACGGTTGCACAAGTCCTTATTTCTTCAGTCCTTCTTGTTTTTTTTTGTTTTTTTTTTTTGAAAAAACGGGAGTCTTCAATAAATCAAGGCTGATGAAAATCCCAAATGACGACTTAATCCTGCGCAAGACCAAAGTAGAGCATTAGCTGGGATCATATATTACCTTCATGAGTGCATGTATACATAAAGCAAATAAGGTACAAAATTATAGCAATCTCTCTCATCCTCATCTTCACAATTTGGGGAAAATGGATGTGGGTATAGCCTCTTTTCAATACTGACCTAGCGCTGATTGCGAGAGCAAAATCGCAATTTACGCACAATTACCGTGTACCTCTCAAGTTCCGAAGGGTACGCACATCCTTCATGTTTTATAGGCCTGCTACAACAAGTAGGCCTCCTCGCTGATTTTAATAGAAAACCGGTGTTTTTGGTCGTAGACACTTTGACGTTTACTTTGATGTAATGAGGATTATGTAGTTACCTTGTTGTACACAAACTGATACGGATTTTCATACCATTTCTCTTCCACCCAATCTGAAATCAAAATTTCATATTTCATGTTCGTCGACCAGAGAGTTACATATTACTATTACTATGATTATCAAATCGCACGCTGATGATCAGTTGATTTACACTCAAAGTCAGAGTATTGCACTGCGCACACTTTCTGTGATGAGAGAAGTTTGCTCATTTGTTACAAGAGAAGAAGTTTTCTCATCAGATAAAGGCAACGAACGAGCCGTGCTTCTTTCACAACGCACATGTTTCTAATTACGGCCGCAAGCATCCAAAGGCTAAACTCCGTTCTCTTTCAGTGCTTATTTCCTCCAATGAGTGGAGTAATGTTAGGGAACGCGCCATAAAATGAGTAATCGACATTATAATATCAGATTACTTGTGCGATGGCATTGACGGAAAATCCGTCCGTTGGCTCGCGACGAAATCCTTTTCGAATCATCTTTTGAATATTTTACATTCTTGTGGCAACAGCTCATCCCATTAACCTTCAAATCCACAATTTGTGCACAATTATAATGTAATTAGATTTCTGACGTCGGAGCAATTAAAAAGATTCCAAGAACTCTATCTTTATTTTCATATGTAATCATTGGGCTACAATAACACCTTTTGATGTAGTTGGATTATGGCCTATCGAAGCAGATTTTTTGTAAGAATTTTGTCTTCGACCTCTCAAAAATTTTCTAATTTTGAGATTATTATTCCAAAAAATGTGTTTTCTAGTTTCCTTTTCTACACTAATCGTTCAAAGAGTACAAGAACAGCAGAGTCTGCACAGACTGTTCAATAGTTTTGTACCAAAACGGTGAGATGGAGAGGAGGCGTTCAGAAATGGTTTATTACTTCATAACAAGAGGCAGCCTTTAATTACACCACACACAGCAAAAACTCCACTTGGCCAAGACGCTCTGTTCTCTCCCTTCTCAAAAGAAGTGATATGCATTTCTAATTTTGAAAGTTAATAGTGCTGATTAAAACTTTCATTTTGTAACAAGTTATATTATCCCCCCAAAAAATCAGCTAACACATTATCCTCAATGAGTTACTACTACAAATTTCTTTCACAGACTTTAACCCACAACGCAGAACAGGTACATTTAAAGCCATATAATAATCCTTTCTCATCCTCTATTTTGTTTTTGGGAGAGTTGTTGTAGTACAAAGAAATACTCCTAATCCCTGTACGATTTTCGCTACAAAAAGGATTCAAAAGGATTTTTAGCATAATGCGCGGCGCTCGCTGTTATCAGACTTGAAAGAAAGAGTGGATTTCAAAAAAAAGATGCACAAAACCGTTTACAAATCATTCTATTATTATTGCATCAGAAGGCAGTGAAGCTTACACCTTCAAATCCACGCTCCTCTCTCCGCTTGTTTTATTTTCAAAAGGAAAAAAAAATTCTCAACGCAACTTTTTTACATAAAGACGCCAGAGAGGAAACGCGAACGTCATGAAATGTCAGCAATTTTTCAAACACTTGGCAACGCAATTGGGAATGCCATGTGACAAATTTTCGTTGTTTGCCAGACTTTGTGAGTGAGGCTATGAAAATCAGATTACGCCGCTGTGTGAATGATGATGATTGTTTGAGAAGTACATACACCACTCTCTTTCTCGAATATGTAATAACTTTCGCTCTTTTTTCTTTACATATCTACATAATATCGCGCCTATCATCCTCCCGTGTGTAACATTGAACATTGTTGTAAATTCATTTTCGATAATTGCTCTTTGAAAGCGAATCCCCTGAGTCGTGGATTAGCTAATATTGACCATATTATTCTGATTTTTATAAAATAATAGTACTTTACAATACACATATTACATTGATGAAAAAAGGTTTCGTGGAGTCAAAATGAATACTCGAAAAAAGCAAAAAGTGATCAAGTGTCAAGCAACTTTTTTCCTACTGAATTCAAGCTATAAACTTAAACTCTCTCGTACAGGACATGCTCACTTTTGGGACAGAAAAGGGGAAAAATATTATTTTTGAGAGCATCTACAATTTTTTTAAACTAAAGTTAACGCTTTGAGGGACGCAGCATGATTTAAGAGGAAAACTGCAGAGTTTCGTGTAGGTCTGTGGTGTGATATGTAGTCGTTGTAGTGAGCTCAACAAATTCTCAACACGAGAGGAAACACGAGATTTGCTCGTACCGTGAATACGAACACAAATATAATGGAAAGAGAGCCTTGAACGACAACGGCAAAAAACGGCATCACATTGGCTACACTCCTCTCTATTTAATCCCATTATTGCTTTCTGCACTAATTCCCTCAAAGTCTCAAAGAACAAGGAGGCACTGATTTTGATGACATATAAACCCATCTTGTCGAGAAATCACGGTAGACAAAGTGGTAAGGTAAAATGTTTAGACGAGATTGAGAGAGAAAACGATTTGAATATTGTGAGAAAGGTGGTTTTTCTCAACAAACTCAAGATGTGTGCACTAATAATACCTCGCTTTACTTACTCACACAGACGTTAATACGCTAGATACTGAGAATGGATTGTGTTGCTAGGCATTTTCTTCACACTCCATTATCCTAAACGATGTCATCGTCTTCAAAGTGTGAGGAAACGAAGCCCAACAAGTATTTTACAGCGTACCATACTGCACTTGTTACATGAACCTAAAGAGAAAGAAAAACAGACAAAAAAGCATTTAACACAGTTGTTGACTGATGATTTAATTGTATCTTGTCTTTGTAAAATTTTTGTCTTTAGGTCACCATTAAATCGAGTTACATTTTATATATTACAAAAATGGGACTACACGGTGCATCCATGCATTTCCGCATGTCCTCTTCATCTTGCATCTCATCTCGCACATTTCGAGATGGTAACGGACGTTTTCTAGTCTCTTACGTACACCCCACCAGTTTTCACTGCAGCGTAAAGGAAAAGTGTGAAGAGTTGTCATGTAATTAAGGTACGTGCTCCAAACACGTAACAAAAATATGTTATCCTCGCCTCTACGACGATCCACATTACTCCTGAGCACCGTGTAACGTTCAGAGTGCACAATGTTTTCGTACTTTTTTTTGGTGATGCACCACCGCGTCTCACATTAGGTCGTTTTGTGTTTCGGTCCGAAAATTTATTTTCCTTACTTTAAACTACCTTCACGCGTAAGTTATTTTTTTTTAAAAACCACTTTTCAACTTATATTAGTCCACTTTATTATCATAACTTTATTTCATGCTCAACATCCTCCCTTTCAGCAAGCTTGAGCGAGGGTCCAATTATTGAGCACAAGAAGAGCCCAATTCTCAACCTGACAGATCTCTCTCTTGACTCGACGCAAGGGGTGCTGCGAGGATGCAAACTGATTTAATATGATATCCCACAGTTGACATACTCCGCAAGTGAGTGTCACCTCGTTAAAGTCACTCTTGTGGAGAAAAGCAATAATTAAGAGGGGAGATGAACGGCTACAAATCGCCGCTCCTCTCACCACCTCTTTTCGTCCTCGTATACACGAACTTGTGAGTCAATGTCTTGTGACAAATGGGATAATATGTGTTTAGGTATATATATGTGTGTGTGGGAAGAGAGAAGAATCTCTCACTTCATAACAATGCGACGAGCGTCAAGATAAAATCAAATCGTTCGCTCCGTTTCCAAACGGAAATATATGTACTCCCTTCACTGGCAAAATATCGGCAGATTTCTTGACAAATAACAAGTGTCTCGCTTAGGAGAGTGCTCGGCGTAGAAATGCGTTTTCTTGCTAAATAGGTCAACTCATCGCTCAGCTCTCTCGGTCAGAGAGAATTCAATGTATTACAACGACAATGACGGTAATATTACGGACACGTTCACATACACACAGACGGATGATGACGGTCAATAATACTTTCAGTTTTTTTAAACATAAGACGCTCCGTTTTGTCATGTAGATATGTCACCACGAGAGTAAAGAGGAGACAGCGAGATGAAAAAAAATTGCTTATAGATTCGTGGATTTCTTTTACTACGTGTGATTCGTTCTATGCATACACGTCCACCTTTGGCAGACCTGTGTAAATAATATTAGAGATCGAGAGAGGGATCTCATTTTATTGAACGCCCATTGACGATATACTTATACGCGACGAAGGCGGAAGAGGGAGAATCGACGAGAACGACCACCAGAAAAAAAAGGCTAGAGAACGTACTTACAACAACCCATATCACTCTGCTACACAATACTCGTGATGATGAATTGTTTTTTGCATTTAAATCGCAATAGTGGAGGCATGATGGTGATTGCATTGCGCGAGCCTATATATAAATGACGGTAAGGGCTAGAAGTTGGGAGTTTGACATGCAATATAATATATAGAGCAAACATTTCGTGAGCATGGCAAATGTTGGAGCGGAACAGGACTGAGCATGTAAAACAGGGCCCCGGGAGGAGTAGTAGCATTGCATTGTCATGTCTCTCTCTGGACAAGTGTCTTCCCTCTTATTTGTTGCCACACCATACTTGTCCCTTGACAACGACTGGTCGTGGTTTTCCAACCTGACTAGCCACACACTCTATACTTGTCTCAACAAGGGGAATAATGTGGAAAGAGTATGATATGCCCTGTTTTAATCAGCCATATAATCAGCCATTATTGCATGCACACTATACATTTAATGTGTGCATGCGTCTCTCAGGATTTCTCGTACTCTTGTACAATAATTGTGAGTACACTTTGGAACATGGAATGGCCGGTGTTTGATGTGGTCATCCCTCCTGCGGGCTCCATGACGACGTGCAAGAAAAACAAGGTGACTGAACGAGAAACTCATGTCACAGTCCAGAGAGAAAGAGAGAGAAGCAGACAGGTACGCGGCTGACGAGGAGGGTGACGATGACGAACGGAGTAGGCATAAACCCTTTTTTTTCTCTGCCATCGGCAGTTGCCGGAATTGCATTGTTTGTTTGGCAAGAGTACGTAGGGATATACGGTAAAATGTGCATGCGTGCGTAGTATCAAAAGAATGTACTTTTGCTCCATCAATTTCTGATGGTCACATTGTGTGTAGCATTTAGCAGCAAATGAACTTGTAGTCATCATGGTCACCACCAAAACGGCAAATTATGGACAAGAAATGAATAAAAAAGAACCCATGAAGTAATGACACCTCCAACATTCAGGTTGTATGCAATATGAAAAAAATACAGTGGTACACGCTAAATGCAACTTGTACGCTTGTCATAGTCATCATGTCAAATGAAAAAATAACGTTTTCTCTAATACAGTCAATTCCAGTGTGGTCAGCTACATAATTATGGGTTTCGTGCTTCATACGAACTTGATGGAGAAGTGTTTGATTGGAGATGCAATAAAGAGTGGTATGAAAGATGTATGACCTACGGGCCTTCTGCATTCTCTGGACATAATTATGGACATTTTGGCTGAGAGCGCTTTTCAAAGAAATTTTGATGCCACCCATTGCCCATTTAGGTGTACCGAGTCTTTTTTTTAAAAAACGATACTCTGTTCAGCTGAAACGGAACATTTTTGAGCTTGCACTTTTGTGATGTAATAGGAAGCACGTTTGTGTGCACACAGTCTGGTTATGAAATCTGTACATACGACAAAGGTCGAAAGACCTTGTCAATGTGAAGGCTACGCTTTTCAAAGTTTTTTAATAAATTTCACTTTCCTGCCTAAGAATCCCGAGTGGCGGACTACAATCACGCAGGCCTTTAATTGCACTCGAAATTGGTGACTGTTGATCATGCAATCGTTGGATGCAAAGTGTCCAATATCAGATATCAGACGGATGGCTGAGCTCTCTCTCTACGCACGTGGCAGGATGGATTTATAGCTGTAATTAGTCACCAGCAGATTCTGGTGGCAGCTTGAATGATCCCTTCTCGATAAGAGACACATTAATTCAACCGTGTAATTTGAAGTGCATTTCACCAGTCAGTCCAAACAGTTTCCCGATTTTTTTTGTAGAAACCCAAGTAATGATGGTCAAACCAGAAAGAAAGAACAAGGACGGGAACTCATTTGTTTCTATTTTTTATAAAGCACCGATTTATTCATAAGATGCCAAGCAAAAAAACACATTACCAGAAACCAACGCATTCACCACAATTACACGTACAAGCTGTTTTTAGGCTCAAGGCTTACTCATCTATAGGTTGTGTAGGTTCAATTCCTATATAATTATAACACTGGAAAAAATCGAGCATACATATAAAATATTTATCATTACACGAGAGCGACACTTACATAACTTTTACCACGCACTTCCTTCTCAACAGCATTGTTTCTGCTTTTGTCACGCCTCCAAAATACACAGTTGGTAACAATCATCAACATAATGTGTCCCGTTTGTTACAGCAACGCATTCTTAAGAGTAATATAATATAATATGCGTATATTTTAGTACATACATTGAGAACATGACACACGACGCGAAATCTCTCATTATTACCAAAAATTCTCACACACTTTCTTTCGCCTGGAGAATTTTACACACCATGATTCATATGATACAGTTTCTATCTCCGTTTTACTACTCTTTTGGATTCACAACAGCATAAAATTGTCAGCGGTTTTTTTTAAAAAAAGGTGTTTAACATTATAGCAAAGTATATATTGATGTATTATGTTACACATACATAATAATAGTAATATACTGCACTACAAAAGGCAGCCCACTTTTGTGAACTTTTTTCTTGCCTTGCGTACACGTAATGTATGCTAATTAATGCTTATTAGTATTCATAGAAACAGAGGTTGTCTCTCTACACTTTCATAATTAATAAGTCACTCGTTGGAGAAGCAGTCAGAAAAGTTTCCTCTACAATGTATGGATGGATGCAATTTCTTTAGGCAACTGAAATAAAGTCTTCAAATTTTTTCACAATTATTCCTTCTTTTTTTGAAATATACGACCACACAAGGATTCATAGTTTTGTTGCACCCTGTCTCGGCGTGTGTGCAAACATGATTTTTTTTCTCTCTCTCTTTTTCTCTCTGGAGTACATTACAGTCTTGAGTGAAGTCTTGTCATTTGTTTCTTTTTGTGTTTGATAAACTTTTAGAAAACATTGAGTTACATTATTTAAAACTTCGTAGAAACGACAACAATGATTTAAATATTTTTTTATAGTATATACCACGTAGTTTACATAAAATTACGCACACATCCTGTATGACAACACTTCAATGTTTATCGTTACTAGTTTTGGTGCTCTTGCATTCCGTTTTAAAACAACACAAATGGGCTCTAAAAAGTTTCTACTTGAAAAACACGCAAACTCCCACTCACTCGTATCTTGTTGAGTAAAAAAGTACAAAGTTACAAATATGTTTGAATACACGAAATAATGTGATTATGTTCGGTTTGGGATTCACTCTGCTATTCATTTCAGTTTTTTGACAATTTTTTTCCATTTTTTTTTTTCAAAATTGTAAGTACGATTTGATTGAGAATGTTCAGTTCAACATTATTGTAATGTTGTTAGTGGAGTTGATAGAAAAAGTAAAAAAACAGAGGGTGATGTGTGAATTGATCTAGTTGAGTCTTGTGCGTCGAATTACATTTTGATACTGCATATTATATCTCTTCAGTCGAGTTGAGAGTTCCAAATTGGTGTCTTTTTCCATACCCGTACGTACAAATACTTATGTAGGTTTTTTAAAAAAGTTTTGTATGCCTTTAGACTTAGAGAAATGACTACGCTACACAACAAAGACAACAGATTCTCGAGGATTTCGTGGAAAAAATCTTATCGTTTATATAATGTGGTAAGATGGCGTTTCTTCTAGAAATGTGGAAGTAGAATTAGCGACAGACTATATTCTTCGTGGACACTACAGTCACTTGATAATAATATTGCTTTCTATACGTTGATGGCAATATAGGTATATTATAGGTATTTCAATATTTCAAATATTTATGCATGCATTGTGACAAGGGTCACTCATCTTTATGTTTTTCTTTTGCTTCGCATGCTTTTCAAAGACACGCGCGAGCACACATTGATGCTTAAACGTACATTTAATTAAATGGTCAAAGCTACACAGTTTACTATCATTAAGGTAAAATGGGAGTACACAGTTTCAATTAGAAATGGGAAATTCTTTATATATCGGTGATGAGGGTTACATTAGCTTTCTCTCTGCGCTCTTTTCATTTTACTCAATTTCAAAGCGATTTCTTTTTCGTTTTTTTTCTTCGTCTCTTTCTCTCCTCTTTCTCATACCCTTTCTATACTGTATTTTAGAGACGGCCACGCTAGTTCCGTCTCACTTTCGAAGTAAAAATGTTTATTGGAAGATATTGCCAATGTTGGAGAAGCCACCGGGAGGAATGCGCCGAGTCGGGGTTGAGTGCTCAATGTGTCCGTTTCCAGTGCTGTGGCCGTTTCCAGTGCTGTGTCCATCTGTTAAAAGACAGAGGAATATATTAGGAACTTGGTTTGCTTTCTTCGTTGAAATATTAATAGTAGAAAGGTTGACAATAGATAATCATATTGCAAAGGTTATTAATGTAAATGCATACTGGACTTATGCTCAGCATCTCCGTTGGTACTGCCGTTTGGTGTGACCGAGCCAGACCCCACTCCAGAGTCAGATCCATGACCATTAGGGGAAGAGTGACCGTTCTTCTCCACAACTCCGTTCCCGTTGGTGTGCGTCTTTCCATTGGTGTGTGCCTTGCCATTGGTTTCCCCAGCATCGAGGAGAATGTTACTCTTCTGGTAGTTCTTCACTCGGCTCGGACTGTCTGGGGCGTCCTTGGCTCCAAAGAGGCGCTTGAACGAGTCGTCCTCTGGACGAGCACGAGACTTCTGCTGAGGCTCAGATCGCTCAGCGGAGAAAATCGTGGAAGCCATGTAATTCTTAACTTTCCTTGGAGTAGTTGGAGGCGTCGTTGTTGGAGACTGGGAGCCAAAGATGTCACTAGCATCGCCGCCTGGTGGCTTTGTGATCCTGTCAAACAAAGAAACAGTTTTCCAATGACTCTCTTATCTAGCATGCTAACAAGATGTACTTCACCTCTTATCTAAATTGTTCGCCCATTAAGAAATTATTAGCTTAGCATCTCAACTCACGCATATTGCAATAAATGCATACTATAATATTAATAATAATACTAATGTGCGAGTTGGTCGAGTTGCAAACTGCTCACTTCACTTTGAGTTAATTACTTCGCAGTCAAAGAAGGTTATCAAACAGGAAGTCCGATTTTGATTAGCTGCAGTGAATACCAAGTATATGCCCTCATCCGTACTTAAAAGCCATTTCAAAAGAAACCAACGTTGTTAGGCCATCAACTTTCTATGAGTTGTCGCTCAAACTAAGAAAGTCAAGTTATCACCAGAGTTCGTTAGTAATGGATAATAAATAGGAAAGAATTTTTGGCACATTCGAGGAGGAGCTCATGCTGCTTCTGCTGATAATTTTTGCCCAACCTCGTTAACGCAATGGAGCAACAGAGCCTCCACGGAACAGTGAGATAACGACGACGTCTCTCAAAAATTGTGGTTTTTCATGCTCACATCAAATCATTTTGAAGGATGGATAGTATGAATTTAAATTACGCATTCCCTACAGGCTTCACCGATAACAACAATCCTACTCAAGAAGACAAATACAATTATTAACATGCACATGGAGTGTTTGTGCCTGCCTTTGAGTTTGAGTGTGTGCACGACACGTACTCCATTTAACTTCACATTATGTTAATTCACCATGTGAAGAAATCTCTCATAATCTCTCGCAACCCACACTCTCTGGAGATGGACACAACGCGAGATCACCGCGCGTGTGAAGGAATGCGAGTTTGGAATTTTTCTTCTTCATATTTACAAATCCTCCACAACAGCGAACAATGAGAATATCACGAAAGCGGCCATTCAAGTTGTGGGTGCATCCCAAATTGACTTTTTTGTGAACTTTCAACCACGTAAATTATGGTCATAAAGGCAAAAAGTCCCTTTTTATTCATGGGAGAAAAGGAGCTCTCTACAACTACTGAAGCATGTGACTCTGCCCAATAAATGTAAATGTGTATGCGTTCATGTCTCTAATGTGCGGAGATATGTGCTCGACTCGGCGCATATCTAATTTGCTTCCGTCTACCTTAATCTTATTATTGTTATTGGTTTATGATTGATGTGGAGGCAACCAAGGTCTCCCAAGTATATTCATCTTGTGTGTATGCGTACGCGTTGCTGAGGTTCTCAAAAGGCCGCTCTGCCCTCACTTTCCATTTCTTCAACCTACATAAAAATAGCTCACCGCACATAATCGTATCTACGCAGAGTGCCAGTGTGCCTACGGCTTGAGAGAGGTGTACTGCCTCAGAGAGTCACTTCTAATACGGAGCGAGCTATAATTAGTTCCTTTCACTCAGTCTCAACGAAGATATAGTAGTAAATGGTTCCTTATTAAATCGTTCCAACTCACAGCGTACCACATTAAGATGAACAAATAGCAGTTAACTCATGCACTCCATCCTGAAAAACGGTCTGTAGTCAAAGATGCATTTAATACGCCATTATTATGCACAGCATTGGTCACGTCGATTTCGTATGCAATTGTTGTAGTCCCCTCTGATTCCCTCGTTACTCCGGTATGACAGGCGTGCATGAAACTTGAAATATATGTGTATGGATTATGTAACACACAAAGTCACAAAAGCGTCAGAACCTTAACTCATGTACGAATGTTATGAGAAAAAGCACGCACAACAACAGCCTCACAAAAACTGGGAACGAGGGGATGGGGATGACAGTGCAATTTAGTAAACACTTTTAAATGAATTTCATGTAGAATGAAGACAGGCTCATCAACTTTGTACGCACTTTGCATCGCGAAGAGCAACTTAAACGATAGTATACATAATGTCCTTTCAAGAGCTTCTGGTAGCAGGAGCAAAAGAAAAAAACAGGTATGTATAATAATTGCGCTAATCACTATACGCCACGTTCAGCCACACCACCGGCTTCCCACGGAGACTATAATTTGCCAAAGAATGTTTTTTGACACTGCGTACACAAAGTCATGCTTGAAAACTACCACCACCCTGTCCGGCAACCACATATAAATTCATGGCATTGTTTAACCGCTCTTTCTCTCTTTCAAGTTATGGAATCCCAGTGCGAAATCATGACGAGATATGTATACGAGGAGTGATTTTCAAGCGGAAGCAAATACTTTGGATTTTTTTCTTCTTCTTCATTTCAATGCGAAAATATTATGCATACACCATAATATGTTATTATGGTTACTCAACTTTTTTTTTGAAATACAGAGGCAAAGTGGTCTCCCCATGACACAACGAGAAAACTAAGCCTACACACACACGTTTTTTTCAGAAAAAAAATCCTTGTGAGATTGATTTTCCACCTTTTCTAGGGAAAAACTCGTTTCAATAACGAGTCCATTGTATGAAACATAAATGCATATAAATATTTACCTAATGAAACGTGTACAAAAGGGACAATGGGGTAAAGATGATTAAAAATTTTCTCTAGATTATTATTACTATATATATACTCTACCTTCGATTCATGTTGACTGGCTGTGTGTGAACGGAGCTTCTCAAAGGAAACAAGTGGAGTTCGAAAAACTATGTATTCTTGTTGGCCGTCGAGAAAAGAACCGTGGAACCTCCGGACGACAAAGTCTGACAACGATGAGATAATGGTCACTTGAAAGTAATGTAAAAGACTCTCCCACTTCTCTGCTATTTCCGAAGAGAACTATATGACGAACTTGTGTATTAATTCTTGTACGTTTCTCAAAACTTCAAATGAAAGACAGATTGCTGAGAGGAAGAAAAAAGTGGAGTTGAATACGCACAAAAAGTAATGATGAATTGTTACAACGGTTGTGACACCACACACAATTCTCTGCAGAAGAGCAACGAACGTTTCCTTCTGGTAATGTGTGCTTGTGCTTCCTCGGCCCAACTCTGAATGCACAAAAACTCGCGAGACGTTACTTGACTCTCTTCTTTTCCTCTGTGTGAGTGAGAGAAAAAAAACGTCTGAAACAACCACTTGAGAGAAGCGGAGTGAGAGAGCTTTGTTGTTGATGTGTTTGAGTCTGACTTGAGGATTGCAAAGGGAAAATATACAATCATATATATATGATAGTTGTACACATCCCCAACTACATCAAGGGCAAGACGACCATTGATGTAGAACTATCTTGCTCACAGAGCTCCCCCAAATAAAGTGTGTGTAACCCAACTGGTCTGAGTTCCAGGGCTCAACTAAGTATGAAAGATAGCGAATTACTCGGCTTATACGGAGTCTTATTATCCCTCTTTTGTGCATTACTCACACGACGATACGATATCATCATCTCTCATTCTCCCTTAATGGTGAGCCAGCAGTACTTCCCCTCTCTTCGAAAAGGAAAGAAGAGGAAAAGAAGAATATAGCAAGGGGAGTATATATATGCACAGTATGTGCAACGACGAATGCATAGTTAGCATAACAAAAACGATAAAACTGTACACTTTTTTTTTCTCTTTTTCTCCCTCTATGAAAGATGTATGTACATATTTATAAGGTACGCACACACATGCAGTTTTACCACACGAAACAACGATCCTTCTCTGAAAAACTTTTTGGCTGGGCAATAGGAGAAGAAAAAGGTACTTCTCCATTTTACATATGCATTGCACGCATATGAGGCGTGCATGTAGATGTAATACGTATCCATTTTCTTTGTACAACTCTCTGTTTACATCCATGATGTGAACAGTTAGCTTTCTGCTTCTATTTCAGCAGCGATGCTTCAAGCTCGTCTTCTCTCCTGACACATGAATAATCCAAAATTTTTGAGTGAGTCGAACTTTGCTGAAGAGAGATTGAAACGAGATGCATTTTCTGCAAAAGCAATATACCTTCAAACGAAATGGTAGTCATGCATGCATTTTTTTTAGGGAAAAGTCACTTTTCCAAACTGTGTGCATCGATCTTATGCTGATAACTACGTCTTCAATGCTAATCGTTGTGGTGGCCCGCTCTTCGATACGAACTTGTGATATGATGATGACGATGATGAGTGTGACTCGCACTTTACTTCCACTGACTAATACACGCTCTGCTGGGCTGACTGAGCTTCACAACAAGAGATGCATAAATCCTATCAAAAACTCATATCCAAAAGTGACTAATCCCACGCTAATGGCCCTCTCTGGTGGTGGTGAGCAATGGTAAAAATCAGTGTTCACATCCACAACGAACACTCACACTGCTTATAAGTTGAGACACATACGGAAAAGACGCTCTGGTATTAATCATGATGCCAACGTCGTTGTCGTTGTTGTCGTCCTCTGCAAATTCTAAAAAAACACGTCTCTCTCTTTCCCTTCCTAGACCACACTGTAGTCTCTCCCTCGCCATTGTTTGACATGGGACGCATCATCATCAACAAGAGTGTTAGAGCTTGTTTACAAGTCATTCTCGTCTTCCTCCCTTCGAACATGTAGGCAATAAATGGTGGCAAATGTGATTTGTAAGACGAGCCATGCATAATTCTCAAGATGATAACTTCATTTGCGTAGGGCTAGGCTGCGTTAGACATGAATGCATGTTTTTCTCAACCAGGGTTCAAAGATTGTTTTCTCTCTCCCTTCTGCGAATCCATAAAATATTTATGCTCAACGCTCTCGCTCCTGGTAGACAAAGAAATATTTGAGATATTTGAGGCGATTTTTTGTACGAAGATGAGAGGATGATGATGCATTCTAATTCCTTCCCTTTCACACAAGACGCTAACATGATTTACACGAGGATTGTATTTCAATTAGTGAATTCACAAAAAAATGTACAAATCTACACCCAAAAAATGCAACCCTGTAGGTTTCTCTCTCGTACAAAGTAGGAGAAAGATACGCCGGTTGTGTGGTTGAACTACGTGTAATATAAAACTGATATTTACTTAGTCTACATTCTCAAGAAATACTCCCAGGATTTATGGACTTTTGCGGCGAATCGAAAACGCAAAAATGCGGCCTGTCGTTAAAAAAGGCTGTTTCAAACAATCTCTTACTAGCAAACCACTTTAGTTGTCAGAGACTTTGAAATATGGCATTGGCACATTCAACACTTTACGAAACCTCGACACACACAACAACAAGCTTTAATTAATGTGTATGCGCATTATGTTCGTGATGGCGTGGCGTTGTTTGGTGTGGTTCCTCTTTGATCGTTGTGCATATAATATCGATCATAATGGCATCATGATGAGAATGACTTCCGAACAATAAAAGTCACCAGCGGCGGCCGAGTTCGGGGTGCGATATTGTGTTCGCCACTCACACAAACACTCAAGTTCCGGGTTGCCTTTTGAGTTTTGACCCGTTCCATACTTCCAATATGTCACCGTCATCTACACGCACACACAAAGTTTTCTCCCCTTTTCTTCTGTCCTTTTATTATTATACTTTAAGTAGCATCATAAAGGAAGGTTTTCTTTCGGCTTTGTGTGAGATGGTCGTTCGAGTAGGAACAGGATCTTGGATTTTGAGACAAAACATTTTATCATCGTATGCAAAACCCAAAGGGGAACAAAAGCTAGGAACACACCTGTTTTCGCTGCAAGCTTTGCTCGACGATGTACCCACCCGTAATCTGTGACAATGTCGTAAAGAAAATGAAACATTACTCGGCTCACAGAATATTTTACCTGTTCATCGACGACGAGCAATATTAATGTGCCAATAAGTAACAAGGTGAGTTTTTTTGTTTGCTACGTCGTCACGAAGAATGCAAGGAATGCTGTGTGAAGAAATCAGCGATGTAAACCCAAAGTTTGGGAAATGTGCTTTGCCTTTTTACTGATGATGATCAGAGAGAATCGAGATGATAAGCTTGAAACGAGTCGGGTTAACGTGTGTTTTCATTTTGCATACGATGTTCGACACTGAGCTTCTAACAAACTTCGGCAATTCTCTACACACACGGTACATAACTTGCTTGAGGTAAATACAGATTTAGAATTTGTAAGAAAATTTTCGTGGAAAATGTAGATAGAAATTGATGTAAAATCAGGCAATCAAGACGAGAGCATTTGTTCCTTTAATAATTAACAAAGAGTGCTTAACACCGCTCAATATATCTGCATGCCCTAGTTTTAAGGGTTGCTCCAAGGGTAGTTTAAGCGTGCACATTTTTCAATTGTGGTAAAAAAATGTGTTGTGTATGAGTGTTTGCTAAGGTTATTTATCATTTTCATTCTTCACATAAGTAGCACCATTTGCAACACAAAGGGAGAAGAGGGAGCATCTTCTTGAAGACTTTTTTTTGGCAGCCAACCTTACGCTATCCCTTTTTGGGTATACAGAAGAGAAGTGTGTTTTCTCATGTAGGTATAATATTCTCAACAAGATGACCAAAGGTAAATCAGCGTTTTTTATCCTCTCTTTCTCTCTTCTGCTCTCGTAAAAAAAATTGCGCACAGAATGTGAAAAGAGACGGGGCTGAAAGAGCACACACAAAAATTAAACAAGCAGTTTCTCTCTCACTCGCTTCACCCTTCTTCGATTTGTTGGCCAATCAATGGTAGATTTTGTGAAAGTGAATTTTCAGAATGAAACTGTCTTCTACACTCTCCGCTCACTACTGCTCTAAGCAAAGAGAGTGGAAATGGAACGTTGCCTGCCCTCGTAAAGGTTACAAACGAGATGAACACTTTTACGAGCTCTGTCTCGCCATTTTTTTACCCGATATCTTCAAAGAGAGGAAAATACCTAAATAGAGTGAATTCTTTCGATGGTGGTGTTGGTGGAGATGGTCGTGGTGATTACGTACATCACAATATGTAGCATTTTTTGTGTGGATCTCTAGAGCTGATTCATTCATACAAATACAACCGAAGTAATAAGGGAGGGAGAGCTACCCTTCGTCCGCGATGAGTTTCCCCTCTTTTGCCTCTGGTATTCTGCACGTCTCTTTCGTCGTCGTCATCGTGGCTCCCCTTTTCCTCTCTTTCTCTCTCTGATGAATTACTGACAGAGTGGAGTACATCGTTGGATGAGGGCAAACTGAAGCAAGGCCAGGGTTGATTGCTTTTTTTCCTCGGAAATGAAAACTCTATAACATCTTTTCAACATTGCCGTTTCCCTGATATCCAGAGCGAGCTAGAGAAGGGAAAACGATAAGAGAGAGAGAGAGAGAGAGAGAGAGAGAGACTCCAAACGGTAGTAAACACGAGTGTTGTCTGATAGCCAACAAAGTTGTTTACTTAGGGTTTGATTTCGTGTTCGCTCTATCCTCTCATCTCAATCGGAATGGTATGCACGAATTGCATAGTCAACCCACCATGAATATTATGTTCAGTTTTGTTCATCCCCTTCATGCTCAGTGCACACACACATATACTATGTATGCGTACACATCACCGGAGAGGAAATGTAGTGTGCCCCAAAGTACCGTATACCATGGCAAAGAGTCTTGCAAGTTGTTTTTTTTTTCTCTAGACATATATATTGCATGCCACTGACATGACGACTGTCAAACTTTTTCCCTCTGTGGCCAAGTGTGTTTGGCTCTAGCACTGGCTTTTTGTGAATGGTAATGTAATTTAGCAAGTTGTTGGTGATTTTCAAGTTCCACACACGCAGTTGCCCACGAGACGAGAGTGTTGTCGTCTCATGGAAAAAAATTGTGGAAAAAGAAGCGGGGGAGAGAGTGAAAAACATGTTAAAAATCGAAAATTTTTATTTTATACCTCCATGTTTCATTCATAGATGCCTACAAATATATATCCAGAAATGGGAGTGAATCACATCAATATTTTTTTTTCTCCTCTTAATCCTTATACAAGTACTAATATAGTACAAGTCGAAATAAATGGTTTATTTTCATCCAGGCATGTGAATCACGCTGTAGCAAGTTGCACACACATCACGCTTTCAGTTTCTTCCTCTGCTTCCTCCACCACCACTCTTTTCACCCTTACTCTCTGGTGATGTAGTTGTGAGAGTGTACGTATGATTTTTTCTGGATTGGGATTTATGAACCTCGCCTCCTCTCATCGCATTTATGTTGTGCAGTGGACAAAAACGTAGCCCATAATTCCATTCAGAACGCATAATCTAGAAAAATGCCATGTCATACATGAAGAAACCTGGATGTACAGTTTAAAGGTCTTTTTTCTCCTCTTCATCCCTCTTTTTTCCCTCTCCGTGAATATATTCCTCACTCTCTCATGCGTTTCCAGGAGAGAGACCTTTAAAAATACGCGACATTTACATCATTCCTCACATGATACGCACTTTTATCCTCTTTCCGTTTTCTAATGCTTCTCCACGACAAAAAAAAAACAGAGAGGCACACAAGTTTTTGATATTATCCCACACGGTTGAGATGATTTTACAGAAAAAACTGTGAATTCACAACATGCCAAAACAGATTATATGTTATCCTTCTTTATCATTTTGGATGACAAAGAGTGTCATCATCATTCTCTCTAGTTTTCTGGAGCTCTGCGCTTTGCTGCTCCTCTTCCTGACGCTCCCTCGAGCCACATTACTTTCCTGTTTATTTGAGTAATATACAGAGCCCCCAAATCCATACGGCTTTCACTTTAATACAGACTTTGGCAAGGGGGAAGAGAGAGGCAGCGAGAAGAAATAACTCTCGTGAAGATGACAACACAAACCCCCTCTCCTCTCTCAGCGACAGAATGACAACAAAAAATTTAATCATTCTTTCCGGTCTAAATGTCAATCTGCCATTATAAGCTTATCAAATGTTATCATCGAGAACGATTAGAGTGTGAAATGATATTACGAGCAGATTATGCACTACCGTGTACCTTTTTTGTGTCACCACCACCAGAGAAGAGGAGACTTTGTAGGAAAACCTGCTCATTCACCTGTCAGCACAGAATGAGCTTTTTAGTAAGTGGCAAACTGATAATATTCAACAAAGTGTCACTCTTTTATCTTCAACCCCCGGTTAAGCAGACGGCGCGCCACTTTTTCCTGACAGCTTATCATTTCCCCCTTATTGAGCGCACGCGGATGGATTTATTTTGAAAACTTCATTTTCATCCCTAACAAAACGGCATTTAGAAGCGAGAGAGAAAAAAAAACGATGAAAAGCCACACGCAGTAGCGTACCTAGTGATGGTTTAGCTAAAAAAAGTCATTCATTGCGGATTGAGTATATCTCATTTTCTAAATCTTTGCATGTATTTAGCACTATACGACACTCTGATTCAAATCGACGAATATCATCACGTCCTCAAGGTTTTCACATAAAAATGCAGCCACGACGCACGTATGGAAATTGTAATTATTGTTTAGACAGCGAGAAGAGAGAAAAAAGTGTCATGTACACAGCGGAGAGAGAGAGAGGAGCTCATCATGAAAAAGAAAAAGTTATTTGTCGAAGTAAAAGTAAATCTCACTCACTCCGCCGGAGATGTCTGTTGTGTATGCATTTTCTTTCTTGAACAACTCAATAGAAACCATAGTGTTCAAGTGTTATGGATGGAGTACAAAGGAGAAACAATGTGAGTAATTATAGCTTACATTTAAAAGACACATAATTTTCCCTGTCGGCGGCTCTTTACTCCTGTTGTTCATAAATGAGAGAGAAAAAAACGGCTTCGAGTTAATCTGTCGTAACATATTATATGTTTCTAATAATAAATCACCACTTAGTTTGAGACACTCTTTGCTATTTTCTGAAGGCGGCTTGTACACATTTATTAGACATGAATGGATTTCTGTTCTTTTTGCTTCAAACAAACGACTCTTCTAGCAAGTCGGTTTGCTCATTTTTTCCCAAGTCCGTGTTGAAGGGCCTTTGAGAGTTGAGATTGTTGAGAATGCAAGTGTGAGGGCAGGAAACCTAGGCTACACGATGCCAGCACGTCCGCACATTTTAATTTTAATATGTGTGTATCCCCCATACGTGAACAATGTATCATTAAATGGGCTCACTCAATGAAATTCCATCTGAACAAAGACGCAACACGTACTTCTTAGCATTTTTTTGCTGCTTCGTCTTTCAAATAATCAGGCAAACATTCACTCTTAATGTACCTATATTATGCATTTATTATTAAGGGTTTCCCCCCTGCACAGTATGAGTGGCTGCAAACTAAATTCGTATTCAGAGAGAAGACCGTTAATATATAGTAATAATAGTCAAAAGAAATAACACTTTCGTAGAATTTAGAAACTTTTTTTGTTCATAATACACTTCCGATCAACGTATTGATAATAAACAATGGGGAAGGAGAGAGAATGTATGAAACAATAATCATCGGTATTCACACATGCAAAGGTAACTTTTAAAAGTGATTATTTAAGTAACCACTAACCCAAAAAGCTATCATT
Organism: Alloscopus bannaensis; assembly: GCA_027743745.1. NCBI lineage: Eukaryota > Metazoa > Arthropoda > Collembola > Entomobryomorpha > Entomobryidae > Alloscopus > Alloscopus bannaensis. The sequence goes on along the minus strand of JAHZMW010002261.1, from coordinate 8,493 downwards.
ATTTTATTACGTTTTCAAATCTATTTCTACGCTCAAAAATCGCACGAGTATAGATTGGAGAGTGTTTATTCAATTAATACCACACCACTACTCTTCTACGTTACGTTGGCAAGCGAGTATAGAATGAAAAGGAGATTTTTAAAACTTCATTTTTTCCACTTTCAGCGAGTTGATTTCTTCATTCTGTAGAAAAGGAAAATTGTAATAAATTTTTTTCTGAAAACATCTCACTTTATCACACACTTCTGGTTTCATTCCTCCTCAAAAGTGAAGCGAGAACATTATCACTTTCCTATACGTAAAACATTCTGCATAACATTCTCTCCACCGCACCACCACACATATCGACCTTCAAAACTGTGCGTGAAGTCAAGAGAGAGAAAAATCTGTGAAACTCTGCGCTTTGAATATTGAAATCATTTACTTTGTGATTTATGTTTATCGCAGTCTGTCGATTTTTTTATGATTTCTTATAGATTACTACTCATGTACTCGTCGTGTTGCTCACCAATCAATCATTCAGATTTTCTACACCGCTTCAGGGAATTGTCAAATGTGATGATAAGAGCAAAGCTCCTTCACATTTCTGAGGACTCGCATCGCTCACAACGAGTAGAAAGTGCGAGTTGCGATTTAAATAAGTGCAGCAACATTAATGATACATTTTCTGAGCGGCTATACTGTTATCATTACACAATCTGCAAAAATGAATGGCTTTAAACCATTTACGTGCTGCCAAGTATGTGCTGAGCACTTTGTTTACCCCAAAATCGACCTTCTTCAATGTAACGGACATGGGGTATCTATCAGCGTACAAAATGATATTTAACAGTCATTTTTTTTCAATATTTGCCATTTTGCCACTTGATTCAATTCAAAGTAGAGACACAATGTGAATACATGAAATGAAACCTTATTTACGCCGATTGAATAAAACCGTTTTTTTTGCATCTGGTTTTTCGGCTGTTTTCCCCTTTTGCTGGTTCATATCAAGTTCGAACCTTTTCCATTAAATTATTACTGTTGTGTCTCGCGTCCTAGTGGAGAGCGTATCAATACACTTAATTTTCCACACTCTCCTCTCTTCCTGTCGAGCTGTTCAATTACACAGATTGCCCTTTCGACCACTATTACTCGGCGTGCAACTAAAAGGGGCTCCTAGAATTTAATTACGGAATCGTTGAGACGAGCAGAACTCATTCCTCTCTTTCTGTGTCGAAGTTGAAGTATGCGTGCAACTGTACAATGTCCATAAAATGGTGAGGCCGATGCTTTTGCAGGCCGGCTCTGCATTGCAAGTGAGTCTTTTTCTGCTCCTGGTATTATTCTGGGGTTTATGCTGATTCTTTTAAAAAAAGTTAATGACTTTTGACCTCAGCATTAAACATAGAAGACGACGAAGATCTTTCTCTCAGTGTACAAGTTTTTCTCCCTGAATTTTCAGTCAAAATGAGTTTTTCAAGAGAGATAGAACGGGTAAAAGGCGAAAAATACCAGTTGAGTGCACAAACGAGTTGAAGTTGAAGGGAATAATTAGAAACACTAAAGAGAGAGAAGATGGTTTTACGTTGCAATACAAAGAGCCTTATTCGAAAACCGTGTTTTTTGTTTTCTTCTCGCGTTCAAGTCACATAGTCACAATAAGATGATGGTCTGCTTTCTATCAAGTAATTTGCATGTAATTTTTCCCTCTTTTCTACTTTGATGTTTCCTTTATCGTGCCCATTACCCAACGAATTTACGAAACGCATGAAATGTGATGTTTTAAACCGTGCTCGTCTTCCAAAATCTTTGAGCGCCAGTAAACCAGAGAGAGGCCGTGTAGACTGAATACGTTCACTAGAGTTGCCGCCACAGCTCTGATGATGATCTCTAGAGTTTCATTCCAACCATTACACACCACTACTCTCCTTGATGTGGTGACATTTCAATGCGTGCTTTAAATATATGGCTGTTGTAGATGGTTAAACATGCGACCCGGCTTATTAGAGCAATCATTTTCAAGATTACCAACCCATAATCACGTATTTATTCATGCCTTTATTCTTCTCTGACGAAGAAGATGAGACTCTCTCTCTCTCTCTCTCTGACTCTGGCAGCTTTAAATGAGCTTCAAGATCCCTCACGGCAAACTCAGTGTACGTTCCGTTCCTCATATTTATGACTGAGTAGTGCACATCAAAATGAAGAGATTAATCGAAAGATATCATCCTGAACAGTGTGGTGAACATGGTGCTTTCGTTTTTTTCTCTTTCCTATGCAATCACCATCATCATCGTCTTCGTGAGCATGAGGGCTCTTCTCTCTCTCTTTCAAAAACTTCAAAGGGAAAAAATGTTTTCGAAATTTCGTTCGTTTTTTGCGCAAGGAATGTGAAACCACTTCACGTCCACACAGACAACCAGGTACCAAAAACATACTTTTTATTTCCGCCTCCTTTTTCCTTCCTTCCTCGCTCCGACTATATCATCTCGCCACTCTAGATTTACTTGTGAAGATATATTATGTAGTTCTTGAACGCAACGAGTAAACCTTTTTTTTGGCAGCGATATCATTTCTCTCATAACATCCAGCTTCAACTTCTTCAGCTCTTCGCATAAAGATTACACACGAGTGTGTGCCCTCTCATCTCTGCGCTATATGACTCAACTCAAAAGCTGAACAAGGACTACGTTGTACTTCTGTACACACACACTTCATGCTGAATGATACTTGGGTTGAGCATTCGGAAGCACTTTGATTATAAACTGAATCCAGGCGTATCATCTTCATGAATAATAGTTATGGGATATAGTTAAAACACACCTTGTCCTACCATTAAACACGGGAAAGGTAAGAGGTAAACAGGTATGAGTTCAGTGACCAGCATGTGGTAATCTTTCTCTTTCTCTCTCTCTCTCTCTCTAACTGCCAAGGCACCACAACCCGAATTATTGTGAATTACTTACAATTATACTATTACCTTTGTAACAGAACACACGACAAAGAGCAAAACGCATATTACCGACTGCCAAGCACAGAAAAAAATGTACATAAAGATGCAAAACGACTCGCACACATTCATTTTCCCTATGACAATGAAATGTGGAGAGAGAGAAAGAAAAAAATAATAAAAAACGCGAAAAATGCATAACTTTGTAAAGTTAATAGTCCCTGCACCATACTACTTATTCATGCCAGTAAAACTTGTGCGGCTTCTATAAAAAAAAGTCCGAATGAATTGATATTGTTGCCATGAGTCGCGCCGTGTACACTTTTTTCTCCTTTTCCTTCCTTCCACATCGAAATGTGGAAGGAGGAGTGGTGTGCAAATACGAAGGAAGAAAGGAGAGGTTTAAAAATGGGAAAAATTGTGGAGTATCTTATTAATGTAATTTTCCTTTTTTTAATTCCTTCATTTCAGTATCTCTTGCAATGGTAATGTCAGATTCGCTCGGTGAGCTACCGAGAAAACGAGAACCTGTGTGTTGTGAGTAGTAATAAATCAGGTGCTGAAAACACTACTTTATCCAAAACCCACGTCTTTGGGGTAAGCCATAGTATGGCAGAGCGATGAGATTGTAACAGCAAAAAACTGTTTTTCTCACACAAGAGCTGAGCGCACAGGTTCTTATGATGGGAAAGCTGTATGTGTAACACACTCGACTGTTTTACAATTACAACTTATTTTATTTACGTCTCTCTCTCTCTCTGGTTCGTTCACACATGCCGTGTGTACGTCAGAGATTGGAGGAGAAAGAAAGAATAAAAAACTAGACGAATCCATCATCATCATGAATCATATTTTTGTGTGTAACAATTATGACTGCATTAACTGCAAAAACAAGGCACATGGTTTGAGCTCATAAAAAACGCACAGCAGCCTCAGTCAGATAGTTGAAGTAATATATTATGATTGTGTTAGCTGAGCTGAATGCATTCTAATGTATTGTGGGAACAAGTCTTGGATTGCTATCGCATTGAAAGAAAAAGCACACAATCCTCGTAATTGCGCTCAGGAGAAGGTGATTCTAGAATCAAAATGTCAACGTCAAAGTGCATTTAGAAAACGTGTAAATAAGTGCAGAAAGTGGTGAGAGAGAGGGGCAGGGACAAGGATATGCAACAAATTGCAAATTATACGGCAATATAAAAGTTGATACATTTGCAGAGATACATGATATTATGATGATGATACCACAGTATATCACACACTTTTGAGTGTGTTACTTCCAATTGTTGGTATTAAAGAGTATTTACGACGTCCTCCTACTGCTAATGCTGCTGCCCAAGTCATTCCATCCAAGTAATTAGGATAATTGCTGACTCTTTAACTGGCACACACTGTTTGCACCCTAACACTCAACAAGGCATGTTTGCTTTACAAAAAATTTAACACATCTCTCTCTTATTATCGCAGGAGAAAACGTAAGCATCAATTATTGCAAAGATGCCGTCGTATATCAAATGAGTTTTTTTTTTCGAGAAAAAAATGTCAAATGTGAAAACATGTCGAATGCAAATGAAGTTTCGAGCATGTCATATCTCATGATGAAGCGAGTTTCACTTCGATGAATGTCAGAAATCGGAAAATGTCTCCGCAAAGAGTGCTAGTGAGAGAGAAGATGAAAAACTTCTGTTCAAGCTCAACACTCACATTTTGTTCGCTTATCAAAAAACTACCGCAAGTTCATTGATGAAATCAGGCATGTACATTTGCTCGCACATATCTTACATGCTAATTCTACATGTCACATAACTTCTTCGTCGTGCTTTCATCGGATTTACAATAAATTGCTGCTGTTCGATATTGGCATTGCTGTGAAACCACACACACACGGTGAGAGGTGAAATCATTTTTTTTTCTCTCTTGAACATCTACGCCGTTGACCATTAACCGTTTGATATATGTGCGTAGCATGTCTCCTCACTTCTTTGCATATAAAACCCACAAAACGATTTTTTAACCCAGAGTGTTAGCATGCCAGAGAGAGAGAGGGATAACAAAGAACAAAGTTGGTGAAATGGTGTCATTCATGGAAGAAGCGGCCATAAATATGTCAAATTAAGACGTTTCGCTTAAAGTTCAAGTATGTGTTACTTAAATATTTAAGATTTGACACACAAGCGAAGCGCAACTAGTTCAAACGGTTCAATCACAGCCTCAGGCCATGACGAAGAGGCGCACAGCATGTGCAAACATGCATGCATGATAAAGCACGGATTGTGTGAGCTGCATTAATTTTTGCATTTTCACTTCATCATTCCGTGTAACTAGCAACTAGCCAAATTCCGAAGAGTTCTTCACGACTCACATTGTCAGAGATGTGATCAGTTTTCCCTCGTAGATTAGATTGGAATACGGAGCGAGAGAGATGGAGAGAGAGAGAGAAGGACAAAGAAAAATTGCTTCAAACTTCTTAAACAACTTCTTTCTTCTTCACGTACAAATCTTATTAAGCAAGGAAAAAACCGTATTTCCAGTGAATGCTATTCATATAATCGACAACGACGTTGGTTATGCGCAAGTATTCTGTACTCTGTAGGTCGTCAGTAGCGGAACAAATACAGATTTTGATGCGAGTGGAAAGAAAATCGATGCACTGTGATTCCGCTCTCGAGTCATCCCAATATTATCAAATAAGATGAGAAACGGTATTTCCCTCTCTTCACTTGTAGCTATGTGAATCGGGACTAGATCAAAATCCCATTTATGATTGCTGAAAAATGACGGTTAACGACTGTGAAGTAAGCTTTTGATGGTGATGATGATGATATGAACGTGTCTCCTTTTGAAACACCTTATTTCCGTTGATTACGTTTTGCGCGAATGTCCGCTGCTAACTGCTCAACCTAACCAAGTGTGAGGATGATCATCACGATGACTACTGGTGAGGAAATGTGTGATACATTAAGGAAAGAGGAGGTTCGGGTGACGAATAATACCGAGCTGGTACGCACGTATTACGTTTCATCCTCACGTTGAATTCTCTCTCCGCGAGAGTATGATTAATGTGCCCTGAATGGTTTGAAAACTATGGTGCACCTGTGGAGGACAAACCATGAGCGCACACCGTTTTCCGACCCAACCCTCTCTTTTTTATTACACCGTAACGTCTTCAATACGACATCGTTATGGCGAATGCTTCGAGAAAGACACAAGTACATCACGGTCTCTCTCAAGTTTTCAAAACTTTGCACGTTTTTCATCTCTCCCTCGTACGACGAAATGCGGAGAAGAATTACATATTATGTTTTACAATATTTCAAGGTGTACGGTTGTCGTAACTATATTGCAAGGTAGATAATAGTAATGGTTGAACACCGCACAATGTAATGGCATTAATGGCTGTAATTTTCTGCTGTTCTATTTCTGTGAAATTTAATTGATTTCTCACGCTTCAGCTTCATTTTCTCTATGATGGGGATGCATCTCTGTCCAAAAAATGTAAAGTGACGACGACGACGACGACAAGGGAGAGCTTTCTCTTCCACCCCGTCGTTCTTCTGAGAGTTGAGTCAGTATTTTGTTTCCTCTCGAAAACAAAAAAAAAAGTCAGTAGTCAGTGTATTTTGTCTTAAAAGAAAACATTTTTTAAAGAAACACCCAATGAAGTTTCGTAAATTGATGCAAATCTCAAGAAAACTGTGACGACGACGAGTGAGAAGTCTCTCTTCAATAGAATCGCGTAATAATGCTACTGCATTGCAGGTCGTATGAAAAGACGTTGTTTTTTTCTGTGCATTTTCTGTGCACAAAAGTGCATTTGAGTGCAACATGCAAGCGGAAAAAATGCAGTGAAGCACAGAAACAGGCGATAGATAAGCAATTACCGGCGCAAAGAAAAGGGATGACAGAGGTTTTACTACCTGTCCTCCCCTGAGAGAGTGGTGGCAGAGATGATCCGCTCTCTACGATGACAGATGGGACACACGAAGTGAAACGAAAATTATGAAACTTATGAAATTGAATTCTTCGAGTATTCTCTAATGCTACTGACCACCACCAGCATACCTTCTTTCCCTCTCTTGCCACATTTTTAATATCCTTTCCTCATGTCGTGTGTCCGTGAACTGCACTTGCTGCATTTTTCTTCGAAAAAATTTCCCCTTCTCTCCCTCTCTTCCGTGGAGGCACACGAATGCCACTGTCGAAAAGGTAAAACTCCCAGCAATTTTTGTCACTTCTCTTGCGCAGGCTAGTTCGTGTCCTCTGTCCGAGAGGATCCCTAAGGACATTTAAACCTGACTTTCGAGTCATTTTCGATCCAATTTGTGTTGGAACATTTTTTCTCTTAAGGCATGACGAGCTAAAGAGACATCACTGCTTGAAGGAAAGGCCCAAGAAGGAAATATTATATTATTACATTTTGTCAAGAATGACACACGTTACACACAGTGAACAAAGGTAGCTCGCACGAAAATACATAATATATTTTTATGGTTATTATTGAGCTATGACGACGAAGGATGACTGCCGCTTTTCTGCTGCAGCTGGTCGTGGCGATAAGATGAGATGACGAAAAGATATATGTGTATCAATTTTCATGGGAAGTCGTGCATTTCATCTGCGCAAGACGAGAAGAGAAGCACACAAAGAATAATGCACCTGTCTACAACTCCACGAGATGACGATCATCATCAAACTCATGAAGACTTGTAAAATTGTGTACTTTTTTTTCAAGAGACTCTCAGTCCCCAACTCGAAGGGCTGCTGCATGAAAGCAGAGCATTGAACATATATCGCCTTTTTTCATTTCAAATCACAAACTCCTATTATCCCGACACAATGGTCGCAACCCAGCTGTTCACACCTGTCTTTCTCCGTCTTTTTTTACATCATGTTTTCTAATCAAGGCTGTATTGATAAGTGCAGATAGAATATGTATCTATCAGAAGATGAACATAAAAACTGAGAAAGAGTAATCAATGGCTTAAGTCCCTCCACCACAGGCTGTAGCTCAAAGGGGATGATCGTGTTTGCATATAGGAAATCTCTGCATAAAATAATAATATGTATTATACACACACTCTGCAAACTCCCCCTTTTACTACACTTTCTTATATATAAAAAATTGAGAGAGACAGTAATACTATTGCAGAGAGTGTCAACGTGCTCAAGGAAAAGATAGGAAATAGCAGAGTAAAACATTAGGTACTTTTTGTTTCTAAAAATGTGTGCGCGGAAAAAGGTGTGTGCATTTTCGCGTCAGCGTAGGTTAGTAATCATAATAATAGTGACTCTTTAGATGCGTGAACACGCGCTTGTCTTCTTGCTCTTCAGCTCTTGTCACCATAAATGCCATTAACCCTGGCGGACTCGTGAAAAATGCATTCTCTATAGTATCTATATATTATGTAAATTAGTTAAATGGCTTGTGCGAGACATAAATACACTTAAATATTATGTATGCACATTTTTTGTGAGGAAAAGAGGATTGTGTGTCATTCTCCGACTATGGTCAATCATAGACCAATCCGTAATCCTTAATCCTTTTGGGCCTTTATTCTCTT